>JANZLX010000002.1:7183538-7199358 GCA_025531955.1 Erythroxylum orinocense | reverse complement strand
ACAGTATGATGTGATGTATTGTAAGCACTGTTTGAGATGTTGTGTGTGAACTAGTCTGATTTGATTGTACTGTCTTGAGTGGCATCCACATATCCTCACAGGGGGTATTTGGGTGTTACATTAATAATTTTAATTAATAACTAATATATTGGATAATTATATAATATAATTTTAGTGACTTCAATTGGGAATAAAATAAATTTGTACGGCTAGCCTAAATTTTTAATAACAACTTGTTTAATAATTCATATGATACGTCAAAATTGTTTGTTATCAAATTTGTCATAAATTTATATAACTATTTTTAGATAATTTTTAATAAGAACTTGTTTAATAATTCATTATATTGTTATTAATAAATGGATAGTAATTAAGATGAATTTAATTCAATACTGAATAATACCTTTGTTTTATGTTCAAATGAACAAACAATATTACTTTTAATTAAATTGGTATAATTTGTTATATATATTGTTATCAATAAATGGATAGTAATTAAGATGAATTTAATTTAAATATGAATAAGTAATATATTTCGTGTTAAAAAAACAAACAATATTACTGTTGATTAGAATTGAGAAAATGTTGATGGATTGACTATAATTGACAGTGTACGGGGGTTATAAATTGGTTAACTTATATTGAAAATTGCATAATTATTGCGATGTTAAACGTGGACTGCATTGAGAATAGATATATGATTGGCAGACCCAATATGAGTTGTAATTACTGGTCGATATAGAAGTGTTTCGTGTTTTTTTGCAAGATTAGTTGACCCTTCTTACAGAAGGGAGATGTCCATTTTAGAGGGGAAACTCTGCCGAATTTTTAATAGGATCTTTGTAAATTATGACATCACCATTTTTATTTCAGGATTAAGAGCTTCGTAGGATTAAATGATGATTGAAAATAGTTAATGGCCTTGATTGATTTAAATATTTCATGGAAATTGATGTGTTATATAGGAGAAAAGCTTTCTAACCTGCGAACAAATGTGTTCTTAGTTGTAGGAACTCTTTTATTTCCAATACATTCATTTATAGCGAGTTTGAAGAGCAGCTTTACCAGGTATTTAAATCTGTCTTCGGTTTCATCAATTGCCTACGTTTGTGTTTCGGTTCAAGTAAGTGAATATGTTGTTGTCTACGTATTTTTTGTACTAGGTATATTTTGGGTCTTTATTTGTGGAATGAACTTCAGTTAATTATTAAAGTAATATAGGATGAGTGTAACTTATATTATAGTTGCAGTTACCTTAAATTGTGCAGGCGTTATGTATTTGATTCTTATTCCATCGTTATTAATTAGCTTATCTTAACTTGTCATTATCAACATTCTTCACGCAGTTCATGAAAACTAACGATTATTTAAAACAATTTATCAAAATAAGTATTCATATTTTGATGAATACTTATTTTATATTCAAGGTTGTCAATATTAAATATAAGAATTTTCCGACGGAACCGTCGGATCCGTCAGAATATATTTCTACCCTCTCCGACGGTTCCGTTGGTAAATTCCTACCAACTATACCAACGGTTTTTCTGTTCCATCGGTAAAACTAGCCGTATTGTCTTACAGCCGATAACATATACCGACCGTATCCGCGCCGACATCAAACTCTGTTGCACTATTCTGTTGGTAAATTTAGTTACCGACGGAATCTCTGAAGTTTCCACCGGAAAATTCTGTTGGTAATTGCACTTCTTCTTGTAGTGAAACCACATTTGGCTATCAAAAAAATTATCGCTAAAACTCCCAAAATTGTCGTTGATATTAATTAGCGATGATTTACATGTCGTTGATATTAATTAGCGATGATTTACATTCGTCGTAAAAAAAGTCACCAAATCTCGGTGGTTGAAAATTAGAGGCGATGTTTTTAGCTAATCGTGGCTAATAATTTTTTTTTCTTACACTTTATTTTCGTAGAAAAAAACTATTAGTGACGTTTTAAGAAGTTGTTGCCACTAAATTTTAGCTACGCTTAGTTTTTGAAGTAAAAAGTTTTAGCTATATTTACAAGAAAAGTAGACAAAACTTAAAAGTTTTTAGCTATGTTTTAATAAATGTAGCCAAAGGTTTTTTGCAAGTTTTTCCTATATTTTTTAAAATGTAGCCAAATATTTTTAGCTACATTTTGTTAAATATAGTCAATTTTTTAATATACATTTTAACAAAATCATATAGCATGTTGAATTATAATTATTTGTAACATTTTGAGCCATATTATTGTTTATAATATTTATCTTTTTTTGTTGTTAATTTATTATAAAAATAATACAAAATTAATTGATAATTTGAAGCATTATATATAAAAATAAAATATCTTTAAATTTGCTAGTGTACAAGATTTTAATTACAACTTCAAAAATACTTATAAACAAAATAATAAATACAGAGATTAATTTAATCACTAAGTCTCGTTTTCATCTTTATCACTTACATAATTCGATCTAAGTAATTTTTTTTAGGTACTTTTCATGCTTGGCTAACTTTTTTTTAAATGACTTGTTTCATCATCAAGACATTGAACATATGCTAGTCTCGAAAGCAATTGGCTTAGGGTCAAATCTAAGACTTTTGATATATCTTGATCGTATACCTAGCACCTTGTTACAAATGTCTTCTACATTCGCCTCATTTCCCTCAAACATTGATGTTTGCAGCAACTCTTGCATTTTATTCTCAAATTAAAAAAAACAAAATCAATATTGAATGAAGATATTATTAGTTAGTAATCCAAAAATAAATAAACTTAAAATTTAAACAAAATTTTATACTTATATAGTTATTTTACACTTCTTTAGACATCCACCATTGACCTTTCTTATAGTAAGTGCATTTGTAAAATATGATCCTCTAACACTCTTTTTCATGTAGTTCTTTCTCACTCCGTTTTATGAAAAAAAAAATGCACAATAAATAATATAATGCTTATTGATATAATTATAACTTGCAAATGAATACCTTGGATGTTCATTTCACAGGACAACAAATGATTTGGAGCCTTAGTTATGAGGAGTTTTCATTTGTCCTCTGTTCACTTTGGCCTTCTCACATTTTTGCTAAATAAAGAAAAATATATTCATTAAATCATCTAACAAGATTAATGAAAGCAAATATGAAGGAAAAGAAACAAACCTGAATGTTGGGAGAGGCCCAATAATCACACAAATTGTTCCAAATTTCTGGAGACATTTGTTTCGAAACAACCTCCATCTACCCAACAACAATCGACCTCAAACACCAATGAAGCAAGTCAGCAACAACCTTCATCTACCTCAACTAGTGTAAAAGGATTTGTAAGTTTGTTAATCTTTAACATATATACATAGACTTATGCTTAAATATATATTTACATGTTTAATGCGTATTTTCTTATCATATTTATTTGTTGTCAGGTTTTAATACCAACATCAGAAAAAATAGGTAGAGTTATATTTGGAGGTTGTGAGTTGCAACAAATGAATGCTATAATGAACAGGAAGTTGTCATATATATTGATATTTCACAACGTCATCCTTTATACAAGATTCAATCAGCAAAATTGTCTAATGAGTTGGGGATAATTACCAAAACAGAATTACCTTGCCTAAAGCATGCCAAAGAGTTTAAGGATTACAATTTGCTCGAGAATGCTTTGGATAAAGTTTCGGTAAATTTTCAACTTATTTAACTATATGCAATATTATTTCACTTATTTTAAGATTAATTATAATTTTACTTATTGTTCACAGATAAAATTGAATATCATTAATATCGACAACCTTAATGTTTCAAACTATGTCACTTCATTGTTGAAACCAATGACCATGGATCATTGTTATTGACTGCATCAGTATTAAAAATCTTTTCTTCCGATGTAGAGGCAAAGGGATATGTTCCGAAACAAATGTCTCCAAAAATTTGGAACAATTTGTGTGATTATTGGGCCTCTCCCAACATTCAGGTTTGTTTCTTTCCCTTCACATTTGCTTTCATTAATCTTGTTAGATGATTTAATGAATATTTTTTTCTTTGTTTAGCAAAAATGTGAGAAGGCCAAGGTGAACAAAGGACAAATGAAAACTCCTCATAACTAAGTCTCCAAATCATTTGTTCGATACTTGTCACAAAAATTATTATCTTCAATTATCATGATCAAGATCTTAAAACCATCTTCATTAATTGCATTATGATTCAACTCTTCATCACTATTATATTTTCCCAAAGTATCATCATTATCATATAATTCATCCTCAATATAGTCTTAATCTCTTTCTACGATAAGATTAACTTGTTCTTCATTTTCTTTTAGTATATTGGGATCAACATCTCTCCTATGGAATGATGATATATCTATATCTTCTATTGGTAAGGCTTCATTATTAAGTTTTGATTCAATCTCTTGCTATACTTCATCACCATCTTCACTCATTAGATGATTTTTCCTTTCACAAAAATTGAAGAGATTTCGGTATTGAAACTTTTGACTAACTTTCTAATTACTGCTCAATACAATATTGTTGAGGTAGAATACTTGCTTCACTTCACTTGTAAGGACAAAAGGGCATTATCATACCATATGTTACTAACATTGTTGCTCGTAATATTTTCATTTACTTTTATGTCACCAAGATTAAACCAGTTGCACTTAAATAGAACAATATTTTTTTTATCTTTAATGTAATACAACTCTATTATTTATGAGATGATACCATAAAAGTCAATAAAATTGTCGTCATGTTGTCCCTCAATAATAACCCCACAATTTTAGCTTCTAGTTGACTGCCTCGATCTTTTATGTGAAATCTAACTCCACTAACAATGCAACCTACATATTTTTTGCCACACTTATGAGGCCCACATGCCAAAGCGTATATTGCTGTCGTCGCCTTTTGCAATTTATAGTTATGTAATTGTATCATATGTAGGACAAAATATAATTAGAATTAATCTGACATACAAATTGCCATAAAGTTCATAATATTCCATCAATAACTTACTCGAGTCCAAAACCATGATGGGAATTTAATCTTATGTCTTTCTTCGACATTAACAATCCCTTTTCTTCAAATCTCATCTTTGTGCTTTCTATTTAAAAAACTAAATTGATGTTAGAAAATACAGATTGAACCATGAAATTTAAAAATGAAGTAATAAATGAGAAGTAATATACATACCCCATTTATATATCGACTTCCCCACAACTGTTCAAAATATACCAATAGCCAATTTCAAGTTCGTCTTTAAGTAACTCCATATATTTTCCTGTTCTAAGTGGCCTTACTTTTTGGGAGAAAACTGACAGTCACCATTTTGATCAAAATCAAGGTTACATTCTTTTCTATTAAATCTAGTCTCCACGTCATTTAAGTACATCAAACAAAATGTCAAGGATTCATTCGCTATATAAGCCTTTGCAATAAACCCTTCAGGTCGAGCTCTATTACTCACATATCACTTAAGGGAGCCTAATAACCTAAACAAAATATAAAACATTAACAATTGTTACTAAATAAAAAGGTTGTTAGGAAAAAAGTAGAAGTTAATGTAAATTACCTTTCAATAGGGAACATCCATCAAAATTGAATCAGTCCACAAAGTTTTACCTCGTATGGTAAGTGAATTGCCAAATGTACCATAACATTAAAAAAAGATAGCGAAAATACTAGTTCAAGCTTACATAGAATCAAAGTGATGTATTTTTCCATTTGTTCAAGCTCTTCTACATCTAGTGTCATGCAACATGATTACTTAAAAAACTCATCCAGTTATTCCAAAGTTATAAACACATCATTCGACAAACACCCTTGTATTCCAACAGGAAGTAATCGTTGCAAAAGTACATAACAATTATGGTTTTTAGCCCCAAAACTTTGCTCTCTTTGACAGTGACACAACGAGCTATATTAGATGCATACCCATGAGAAAAGATTTTGCTTCTCCTTTTTTGACATGTTATAACAAGCAGGTGGAATGATATATGACCTATCATCTCTTCTTTTCAAATGCAAATTTTTTCTTATATTTATGTCTTCCAAGTTTAATTCAACATTAATTGTGTCTTTTGATTTGCCATCAATTCCTATCAAAGATCCTAAAATATTTTCACAAATGTTTTTTTCAATATGCATCACATCAAGATTATGCCTCAATAATAACTCCTTATAATATGCCAAATTGAAAAATATGCTTTTCTAATTCCAATTAAGCTCAACAACCTTTCGCTTTCGCTTTCTATTACTTGGATATTTGACAGGTGTAATGTCAGCCAAATGTGATAGTTGGTAAATCACATCATCATCATACAAGTGCAAAGGAGCTTCACCCAATTCTACTTTGCCGTTAAACAATTTGCTTCTTCCCCATCTATGCCCATGTTCTAATTAACGACGATGTCCTATATAACATATTTTACTTCGTAGCATCATTGAATGAGTTTGATGGTTACACATAAGACAATTTATATACCTTTTAGTACTCCATTCAGACAAATTAATTTCCATAAGCTAGAAAATCATTTATAGTCTACAAAACATCCACATACATTATAAATGTTTTACCTTCAACAACATCATAAGACTCTAATCCAACCTCCTAGAGATGGTTTAAGTCATCAATTAGTAGCTGCATGTATACCTCGATATCCTTATCAAGAGCTGTAGGTCTTAGAATAAGTAAAGACAATAACATAAAAAGCTCCTTCATACACTTCCATTTGTATGGCACTAGAATTACTAGCCACATGTTATAAGAAGAACTTATATTACTGAATGGATTAAATCCATATGACCCTAAACCAAGTCGTATATTACGACAATCCTTTGCAAACCATGAAAACTTTCCATCAAAGTCTTTCCATGCCAGTGAGTCTGCTGGATGACGCATGAACTTATCATCAGTTCATTTCTCTTTATGCCACCTCAAATATATAATTGTTTTTGTGGACATAAAAAGCCTTTGTAGTTATGGTTTAATAGGGAAGTATCTTAAGATTTTATACGATACCTTTTCCCATCATCGACTTTATACCTTGATGTACCACAAATGGGACATTCTTCAAGATCTTTAATGTCCTTCCAAAATGTATCATGATAATACTTACAATCATATATTGAAATATATCCTAATATAAGGTCCATTAACAATTTCTTTACTTTATAGTAAGATTTGGGCAATTTGTGTCCAACAGGTAATGCATCATTGAGCAAGTCAATTAATATGTCAAAGGATTTGTTACTCCATTTATTATAAACCTTTAAATGTAACAACTTGACAATAAAAGATAGCGGTGAGAATTTCAAGCACCCTGAATATAATTCTTCTTGAGCAACTTTCAATAACTTCCTAAAATTATCTTTTGTAATACTATTAGGCAAACCAGTTTCATTCATAGTATCCATATAATTCCCATAATCTTCTAAGATCTCGTTAATCCCATCATTAACATCGTCATTAATATCATAATCTTCTACATCAATATTGTTACTACTATCAACACCTGTATCAAAACTTTTGCTACAACTTGCTTTAAAACATTTGCTATGATAAATCTATGAAGTATATAATTTATCTATGCCTCGAATTAGCAAGTGATTATATACCACATCTTGACTTTGAATGTTCACATTTAAGCAATCTATACATGGACAATGAGTACAACATTTTACACCCATTTAATCTTTTACAAATTGCACGAAACTCTTAACTCTTTTTAAGTATTCAGTGGACCATTTCTGATGATACGTCCAACTTTTATCCATCTAGCTATACAATTAAAAGTAAATTACTATATGCAATTTAAGTTTTAAATAAAATAATGATAAATCAATACAAGTTGACATACTAAGTTTTGATTTAAAAAAACAATGAAATTGAACCTACTAAGAAAGTCATCATATATATGTAGTAAGTTTAAAACATACCTCTTATAGTTTTCAATTTGTCACCATAGCATCAGTAAGGTACGTGACATTGTTAGACCACATGAATTAAGAAAAGGTCTTCTCACTGTAACTTCTAAGCACATGAAATATTTTATCGATAAGCCTCAATAGAGTTGCATCATAAGTTTCTAGCTTATATACCATCAAAGTGGTTCATAAAATAGATCATCCATAATTATAGTAGATTTCTTAGGTTTTATGTTCGAAATTATGAATTATATTTTGAATTTGTCACCATAACGTCACCAAGTATATGGCATTGCTAGACCACATGAGTCGAGAAAGGGTCTTCCCATTATGAATCCTAAGCTTGTAAAATATTTCACCAATAAGTCTCAACTAAGCTGCATCATGGGTTTCCAACCTATATACCATCCAAATGGTTTATAAAATAGATCATCCATAATTATAAGTGGATTTCTTATGTTTTATGTCTGAAATTATAAATTAAGTTTTTAATTTGTCACCGTAACACCACAAGGTACGTGGCATTGTTAGATCACATGAATTAAGAAGGGTTCTTCTCGCTGAACTCCTAAGCTCATGGAATATTTTATCGATAAGCCTCAACGGAGTTGCATTATAGGTTTCCGACCTATATATCATTCAAGTAGCTTATAAAATAGATCATCCATTGTATGATAAACTCATTCCATATACAATATATATTTATGTAATTCATACATCTAGTCATCAATGATTTTAACAATATTCCAAACAATAACACAAAATTGAGACCTTCCTTGCATTCACACAAAAGCAAAACAAAATTACTAAGACTATTAAAGCAGAACGTAAAAACTAAAAAAAAAGTTGGACAACTTACCTGGACAGACATACAGAAAACTAGAGACGATGAATGACAAACGACAAAGTTGGACAATTATTGACGTTTTTTAACCCAAACAGGGCCTAGTAAAACGACGATTTTGTATTTAATATAATACAATTATTCAATGTCAATATGAACATACGCGAACGTTATTTGAAACTATAAGAATTGGACATACGCTAAAGTTACTATATTTGTTAACAAGTTTGAACATATAACTATTAAAACAAAAGCTATTATTGGATCATATTTCAAAACATCAAAAGGTTATTAATCAGATACTAGTGGAGCTATAAACTTAATATAAGTACGAAAAAGAACAGAAGGCCCTCCGATTAGAAGAGAGTAAACATAAAAAAAAAGTCAGATAACATATAAAAGATGAGAGCTTGGTGGAGAGCTAATTGTTCCATTTTAAAACATATAGAAGGAAAAAATGAATTGAAAATAATTGTAGTAAAAGTTAAGATTCTCCGCATACTAAGGGTCATAATTTACTTTTTATATTAGAATTTTAGTATCTTCATATTTATGGAGAAAATGCTCCATAAACATGTTGATTTAAGATTTTTTTTATAGCCAAAGAATTTATATCCCATTTTAAAAATTAATTGGTTAATAAACACTACTGTAAAGTGAACTTTTAACATCCTAAACTTAAATCTTCCGCTAAAGTACATATCATGATTTGTTAACAAGGCTAAATTTATTAATAGAAACATTACCATCACATCATTTTTCAAGTTCATATATTAAGAAACTCTTATATAAGCATAAGCAAGCAAACAGATTAAGAGGCAATTCCATAAGGGCACTAAATACCCATCACGTCCTAACAAAATTAGCCAAGAAATATGGATCTATGATGCATCTTCGACTTGGCAAAGTTACCACCATTGTTATTTCTTCCGCAGAACTTGCAAAAGAAGTTATGAAGAGTTATGACTCCATTTTTGCAATAAGGCCCAATATATTTTCTATGAGTATTTTAACTTATGGTTATAATATACATAGTATGCATTCAATCCAACTAATCTCATCTTTGCATCATCTTTTTATATGCTCCAAATTTAACATTTCAAAGGGCTAAATTTTAGAGAGAGTTGTATAATATTCTCTAACAGTCCTTTCATTGAATAGTTGGTAGGCTTTCCTCTAATAAATATGGAAGGTAAAAAAAAAAGTCAACCTATACACAATCAAATTAGAAACAAAATCACCTTCTTCCAAATACAAATTGTAATGCCCTATAAATCTCGATTTTATGAATAATACTTTTTGGGCCGTGAATGGTATATCCTAAGGTGAATAGTGACACTCGGGATCCAAACTGCATCTTATTTTATTTGGCATCAAATAATTTTGTTCAAGGACAGCCTGAGGATCAAATTAGAGTTCCAAATGAGTTTGTTTTAAGGGTTTAACCAAAAGCTGACCAATGGTCAAAGTTTGACCAGAGAAAGGGTGAAAGTCAAACCCGAAACTATTAACAAAAATAAATGATATTAATTATAGACTTTATGTGAGGCTGATATTTTTCATATGGGTATTTTTATTGAGCAAAACAATTAATAGATAAAGTTAATCTAAAAAAAGAATTAGAAATCTTTTAATAAGGGACCACATGTCATTTTTGTCATTTTCTTGGCCACCTATCCTCTCTTCTTCACTAAGGAGTGTCGAGAATTATCTATTAAACACTAAATCATCAACCTTAGGTCCCTAAACTCATCATATGAAGGAAAAAATTAGGAAAAGATGAAGAAAAGGTATATGGGTGTTCTTAATGAATAGTACCTGAAAATTTGTAAGGTAAGTTAATGGAGTTTTAATTATTTTTAGTACATGATTTTGATGTAGTTGCATGCATTGATGAATAAAATGCATGAAATTGAATTTGTTATGCAATATTATGAGGATAAAGAAGAGGAATTGAAGGGGAGAGAGAAAGAGAAAGAGAAGGAATAAGAAATTGATGATTAAATTGAAGTTTATGGAAGTTTAATTTGAAGATTTGGAAATCAATTTGGTATGTGTCCTTGTAATTATACTTTTTCCTAAAATTGTGTATTGGAAATTGATGTTAACAATATTTGATTAGATGCTAAATGAAGTAGTATATGTGATTAATTGAGATTTTGGACTTATAATTTGTATTTTCCCCATTGGCTTACATTATGTTTGAATTGAGAAACTTGATATACATGTTATGTTTGATTAATTGGTGAGATGAATATGTCCTAAATGTTGTATGAAATAAATTAAAACCAATAACGGAAGGAAAAAAAAGACATTTACTTTGGCTATATAAAATAGCTTGAATCGGATATTATGAGCTTTTATTATGAAATTTAATTAAAATTTCCCCTAGTAAAATAGATAGGAATTAGAGGAATGTGATAAGGTTGGCATGCCAATTAGGGAGTTAGCAGTACTGCATCATGATATATGTTACCGGACTGTATGGCTCCGAGAGCTCGGTTCTGGTGTAAGATATTTGATTTGTATTATGAACTGCATAGCTTCGAGAGCTCAATTCCAATATGAATGTATATAAAAAATGGATCGTATAGTTCCGAGAACTCAATCTTGCATTTTTTTAAATCCTACTTATCCAGCTCGATGATACAATTCTGATAGATTTTACTTTGGGGCAATTATATAAAGTAGATAAATGCATGATTAATGATTAAAGAACTTCAAATGAAAGTAGTAATTGAATGTACCATTTATTGATCATTGTATAATGAGATGTGAATTATTAAAATAGATATATGCTTGTATTTCATAACTTAATTTTAAAAGCCTATTTATGCTTAGAAAGAAATGAAGATATTTATATGTGAAAAAAATTATATATTATGAATGTTATGGTTGAATGAATTGAATTGAATGTGAAATGGAATTGCTTAAACACCGCTAAGCCTATAGCTTAGCGTGTGAGTTTTTTTTCCTGCACGTAGGTTTTGAGAAGAATTAAAAGAAAGATGTGGTGGATCTACTACAAGATAAGAGTCACATAGAGGATCTCGAAAGAATTGGAGGTGGATGCAATACAAATTTTTATTTTGTTTTTGGTTATGACATGTACACATAAATAAGTGAAGGATTTTACAGGATTTTATTGTGAATTATATATGAATAAATGAAACTTATATATGAAATCTAGTTTAAATGTGTTGAAATGTATTGGAGGATGGGTGAATTATTTTGTCAAAGAGTTTGATGTGGAAATGGATAGTTGAGTAACATGCATGAGAATTGTATTGAAGTTTTTTGTAGGACGTTTTAAGTAAATATAGAGGAAACTTTGTCAAAATTTTTATAAAGTGAATAGTCATTACTAGATTAATGAGGTTTTAAATAGAAAATGTTGTAATTTGAAGTATTAGGTATTTAAGAATATGGTAACACTCAATATGTCGATTTCATTATTAGGTATAGAGTGTTGCAACAACCCATACACCAAAAACAAAGCAAATAAACCCATATAATGATAACGTAGCAGATAAACAGAACACAAAACAGAGGCTCTTGGATGACTTACTTGGATAGAGGACCACAAATGACCATAGATGATGCTTCTTTAACGAAAAAAAACAACGGAAACGAAGTCAAAGAATGAATTGAATATGAAGATAGCTTCATCTTTGTCTAATAATAAATCAAAAAATGTCGTCATTTGTTATAAAACAAATGATGTCATTTTTGATTTGGAAAACATTTGGCAATGATTCAGACAAACAACGCCGAATGTGAACAATTCGCAATGTATTCAAAGAAATAGCGCCAATTGGCAACAGAAGCAACATCATTTTTTTACTTCTTTGGAAGAAATATGGAAAATATTTAGTGGTAATTAAAGAAAACGTCACTAAAAGTAAATCATTAGCGACGAATTCAGAGAATCGTCGCCAAAAGGTGAACCATTAGTGACAATTTCTCAGCACTATCGCTAAAGATCTTACCATTTGGTTGTGCTTCTGTTAATTATGCAAAAATAGAAGGTTGCCAAATAATTTTATTTATATATTTATATGTTTAAGTTAATTATACGTAATTAGTATATAATTACACACATATATTTATATATTCAATAAATTAGTATAGAATTTACATTTAATAAATAGAGTTTGTGACACAACATTAAATTATCAAATCATATATTTTAATAGAGAAAATAAAAAGTATAAATCTATGTAATATTAATTAATTTTATAAATTTTTGAAGTTTTGAAATGAGATTGTTGGAGGCTAAATTTATATTTACATTTAGAATCATTCTCAATAATATTTAATTTGATTTTTATGAATATGATATTCATTTATATTATTGATTTTCATTTTTTACTATATTACAATTATTTTTTAATTATATTGTAATTAATATATTTATATATGGTAATTAATATAATGATATACGAATGTATACATAATAATTGTAATTAATATAATAATTTATGCTTGTATAGAGCAACCTCTGAAGAGAAAACACCTATCCTCTCTTAAGCACTGTTAACAAGCATGGTCAAAACGACAGCATAACCCACAACTACTAACAAAGCAAAAAAAAATGACAATCTTGCTATAAGCAGCAGACATGGTAATATATCTACAATGACGTTTTATAAATAAAGTAAATAAATCCTCCTCAATCGAAAGAGTCTCCAAATGCTTCCCAAATAGGGCTAAACCATTGAAGACGATCTTCTTCTCCGAGCTGGTCAACTTGCCAGGTATGGGTTCCTCTGTCTTGCTTCCCACCTTTTCTTCTTCTATTTATCTTTGTTCGTTGTTCTATAATAGGTAGTCATTAGCTTTCTCTTGGAGGAGTTACAGATCACTCCCTTTCTAGTTGAAAGCTAAGGTCAAGTTATGAAATCACTTGATTATTTTGTAATATCTAACTCAGTGTCTTCTTGCTTAATCCAAATCTACAGCTAGCAGTTAGATATAGAGTCTTGTTTTAGAGAGACAACGTCAATCCCCAATCTTCATTATACCCTTCAGGTAAGTCTTCCCTTATTATAAATTTGTGCTCAATTACTGTAAAGTTGATCTATTCATCTACTTGAATTTCTTGCGTTCGTTTTATTTCTGCATCTACTTTCTATACTTCATTTTGTTTTGAAGACTAGATTCAAAAAATTCAAGAAATTTGTAACTTGTTCCAAATGTGAAAAATCGCTTTGTTTATTATTGACGTACTTTTGTCAAATCTCCATTCTTTCTCTTTTGGACTTTATGAAACTTCAATTAATTTTGAAATAGAAGTATTGGTGGAGCTGCAGTAGAATTTTAGGACTCTTTTAACTTACACTTTTTAAAAAAATTATGTGAACCTTTATTTTTAGGGATTTAAAGATATTTTGAAGTATTATACAGATGTTAAGTGCCATCTTGTAATTGATTATAAGATTCTTTTCTTTTTATGTAAATCCCCCTTCACTTACGAAATCAATTGTAAATTATACCAGGTAAAGCCTGTAACTAGATGAGGCAATGAAACTTTTTTTAATTGAAATTTCTAGATCACTATTTTACAAGCCATCCATTCACTTTAAGATTATTTTAAGACACATTTACATATAATACAAAATGAAGCAGTTACTTCAACAATATTTACGAATATTCCTCGAGTACTTAAGTGGATCACTCATTTCATAATAGGTACCAATATATTATGGATTTATTTTTTATCTAAAAGATTTATATTATGACATTTAAAGAAAAATTTCCTTTTATTAAATATAATACTATAAATTTATTCTTTTAATTTTTATCTTATATTAGTATTTAAAACAAAATGAAGAACATAAACAGTGATCTAGAACAGTACATATAAAGTTAACATTTTCAATCATATCATATAAAGTTGTCTTAGTTAATAGATCACAAAATTTGGGATTGTAGAATGTTGGAACATTCAAATAATAAGTCTTCTATTCTTAACAATGTTAGATCACCTATTAATCTATACCATTTGCTCTGGTTTTTATTTATCTATAACGGTGGCTAGTAAACATAGAATGGGCTTATATAGGGTATTTTTGGATGGATAAAAAAAATAAAGTTTCGATGAATTTGGTTCTTCTGTGAATAGTTTGTTAATTGCATATAACTGCATATAATTTTTCGTTTCCTAATTAAATTATATACTTTGTTTCTATATTGATTATATTTATAACTTGTTTTTTCTTTTTATTGACTTTTCAGAATAAAACTGTTAACATAAATTCATCGTAGAATGTTAACATAGTGACTAGTTTCTGATGGTACAAATGAGCTCCGATGGGAGGTGTTAGAAATAAGCAAGATAAAACACAATCACACAGATCATGTCAAACAGGATCGTTCATATGCATATAAAACAAAGAATCACATACTTGGATTCGTGTTATGAATCCACCGGTTATAGAACTTTCTGTTTCGAATTTACTGCAGAGTTATTCTTCTCCTTTTTGTAAAACTTGAGGGAAGAAAAAAACAAAAGGAACCAATACACGCAGAGATGTTTTCATTATTAAACATTGCGTTCATATTTGTCTTCATATAACTACCTTTGGTCGTTATTCAAGTGCAGTGACTATTATGCCCTTCATAGGTGTATATTAGTCATTATCTCCCACTCACACATGATGGGTTTAATCTCATTAAAAATAAACTCTGCAATTCTCATACTTGTTTAATAACCAGTGTGACCAACATACGACAAAAGCATATTGCCATATATTTGTTAGGAGTATATGACATCTCGATTAACAAATTGATCCTAGGACTTAAGTGTCATGGAGTAGACATTGTATGCTATACCCTAGGTTATATCTCGCATTAACACTTTTCTTTGATCAAATTTTGTTTCTTGAGTCATGACTGTATTCAAATTCTTTACTAAAGAGACGATGGCCATCTATGAATACTTTTCATGCGAGTCAATGATCAAAAATAAATGACCTTCCTCTATTCTCAATTATTTTTTTAATTAAATTTAATTTGCTTTCCTAGAATTATTCCATAGGATCGCATCTTGCATGATCTTTTGGCAATAACCTAAAGT
>JANZLX010000002.1:7131870-7148239 GCA_025531955.1 Erythroxylum orinocense | reverse complement strand
ATCCGTTGCCAGATATCATCCCTCGATCCTTACCGCCTTGGGCAATTTGATGGGCCGCACGGTTAAGATGGGCAACAATACCCAACAAACGTACCATGGTAAATTCGCTCGTGTTGCCGTCAATATAGACCTCAACATAGCTCTCAGATCTGTAGTCAATCTCGATGGAGAACTCATCCGGGTGGCTTATGAGGGGCTGCCCCAAATTTGTTTCTCCTGCGGTCAGATCGGTCATGAAACCTTGAATTGCCCCACCAGATAGCCCAAACAACCCAACATTGCACACAACACCGGAGACTAGCTGCTGACGACCCAACCAACAAACCGCAATAACTCCTCATCTAGAGACCCCCGACAAGCCGAATTCGGGCATTGGATGCAGGTTCAGCATCGGCCTCGCCAGACGCCATCCCTCCCAATGGCTAATCGACATGACAAGAACACCAACATTTCCCATGTTGGGTCGTAAGGATTGAGATTCAAGGCTCTCTCAGAAATCAAGCCGTTAGACATCACCACCAAACATACACCAACGAATGAGGAGACTCACTCAACTGGAATTGATGTTTTGTTAGTTCAGAACCAAACGAAGGAACAATCCAACAACCAATCGATGTATTGCGAGAGTAGACTGAAACGCGTGTCGTCTAATACTAAGACCGGGCCTTCCACCAAAAACTCACGCATGAACTCAACAACCCTGGTTCAGGTCCCACCTAAGATCCTGCGAGCCCAACACCAAATGGTGGACCACAATAAACAAACTACCATATTGAAGAATAACAAGCCCATAGGCCAAGAGACTCACAGCCTAATGCAAACTCTTGTGGCCCTATCGATCCCTTCCCATGCCGAGGCAATACTACAAGATCAATCTATCACTCTACCTCTATCGGAGGACTCGAGATGTGGGCATATGGAGGAGGATTCCAATGAAGAAGGTCTTCCTACAGCCTCAACATCTGCCAGTGTAAAACACATGATACCCCCACCGCGACCCCCAGATCTGGAAACTTATACTGAAACTTATAGGGAATCTGATACTCAGATGGAGGAGCTTTCTCAAGACCACTCGACAATCCAGAGTCGTGAGCTGGCTGATAATGTAGTCCAATTTATAGCGGAATAGTTTTGCCCTGATAATTCGTTTTTATGTCGATCTTCATATGGAATTGTCAAGGGGCTGAAGGTAGGACCTTCAAGCCCGTCATTAAGAATTATATTCGTCTTAATAAACCGCATCTTGTAGTGGTGGTGGAGCCACGTATAAGTGGAGTACATGCAATGAAGGTTATTAGGAGTTTGGGATTTGGCCACTCTTTCAGAGTGGAGGCAGAAGGCTATTCGAGAGGTATCTGACTAATATGGGAAGATGATATTGCGGTCCACATTTTGATTGCTCGCTGCCAATTTGTCCATGCCCTCATTGACTAGGACCAACTATCTTTTGACTTCCCCGCCATTTATGCTAACCCTATGTATTCACTCCAAAAAAATTTATGGCAATATCTACGGAGAATTGCTAGTATTAACTCTAAACCTTGGCTGTTAGGAGGGGATTTCCATGCCAAATTGGAGAGCAGTGATAATCGTGGAGGATCTCGCCTCCAACCTATTGTTAATTCCTAATTTAGAGACTGTGTGAACAGTTGGCATTTTCAGGTTCTTGGCTTTTCAGGATCAAGATTCACCTGGCGGAGAGGACAAATTCTTGCTCAATTAGCCCGTGCTTTCTTCTCTCCCTCTTGGCATTTAGCCTTTCCCAACACAAAGTTACCCACTTACCCTTTCTAAAATCAGATCATCGACCGTTATTAATCACTCTTGAGTAAGGAGAACCTGCTACTCCTTTAACTCAACCCTTCATATTTCAATCCGCTTGGTTAACTCACAATTATTTTGGTCAATTTGTAGCTGAGAATTGAATCCCAATTAGTTTTGATGTCAATGGAGAAATCAGACGCTTCTCGAAATGACTGTAGTATTGGAATGCTACAACTGATCTGGCATCAGAAATCCAAAAGCCAGTGGTTAGGTCAGGGAGTTTAGAATACCAAATATTATCATGCCATCACAATGTCCAGACAACGTCAAGTGAAGATTACTTCCTTAAAAGACGAACATGGCAATGTGTTTTTGGAAGCCACGAGCATCAGAAGGTTAGTGCAGAGTTACCTCGAGAAATTATGCATGATCGAAAGCCAACTCCTCGCTGACTAGCAGCTTTATGACCAGTTACCCCCCTCCTCATTAACCTAAAACTGATCTGGCCCGTCTGCTTAGTCCAGACAAAATCAAGATGGCTTTCTTCACTATAGCTCCAAACAAGGCATCGGAGTTTGATGGATTAACCGCTTTGTTCTATCAATCCCAATGGGACATTTTTGACCCATCTATAACTTTATTTTTGCAGAGAATTTTTCGACATGAGGTTTGGAAATCGGAACTCAATCGCTCCATTATGGTCCTTATACCTAAGATTCCGTCCCCCACATTGATTACACAGTTCCGGCCAATTGCTTTATGCTCAGTTATCTACAAAGCCATTACCAAGGTTATTGTCAACAGGCTTAAACCTTACCTTGAGGATTTGGCAGCGCTAACCCAATGCAATTTTGTCCCAGGACAGTTAATTACAAATAATATTATCATCACCTAGGAAGTCATCCATACCATGAAACGGAAAATGGGTCAGAAAGGGATAATGGCTCTCAAAGTGGATTTGGACAAAGCTTATGGCAGGCTATCTGGGATTTCCTCCAAGATACCTTAATCGACGTTGGGATTCTTGAGTTACTAATTAACCTCATAATGAAGTGCATATCCTCGGTCTCACTGCAAGTGAACTGGAATAGGGAACTCAACGAATCCTTTTGGCCCTCCAGAGGTATACATTAGGGTGATCCCCTATCACCGTACCTTTTTGTCCTGTGCATGGAATGACAAGGACACTTGATTATCCATGCAGTGACACAAGGACGATGGCAACCCATCAAGTTAAGTAGAAATGGCCCGTCTATTTCCCATTTTTTCTTTACCGATGATCTCATCCTATTCTCCGAAGCCTCCCAGGGTCAAGTGGTTGTCATTTAGGATATTTTAAATTCCTTTTATGCTGCTTCAGGACAACGTGTCAGCCAAGAAAAATCCAGATGCTACTATTATAAAAATATCCCTACTCCGACGATTCACCTCTTAAGTCGAGCCCTGGGTTTCACCTAAACAAATGATCTCGAAAGATATCTTGGTGTTCCACTTCTGCACGAACGAGCAAACAAAAGAACCTATCAATACATCCTTGATAGGGTATAACAACGATTATCAGGTTGGTTCACCAAACTTTTGTCTTTTGTAAGGCGCATCACACTGACTCAATCAGTTCTAGAGGCTCTCCCTAGCTACACACAATGTAGATCGTCCAACTGCCCCACAGCCTTTGTGACGAGCTGGAGAAATTAATGCGACAATTTTTGTGGGGTTCGTCCAATGGCCAACTGCTGATTCGCTTAATGAACTAGGAGAAAGCCTGTAAACCGAAAGAGATGGGGGGCCTTGGCCTCTGGAAAAATCGAGAAACTATCGATGCCTTTTTAGCAAAATTAGGATGGACTTTGATTGCTAAACCTAATACCTTATGGGTAAAAGTTCTCTCGAAAAAATATAAATTCGATGTCACCAATATCCCCACCTCCTTTGATGCATCAAGGGGATCAATGATCTAGAAGAGCATAAAGGCAACTTGGCACATAGTCTTACAAGGCATGAAATGGATGATTGGCGATGGCATTAGGACCCGCTTCTGGCTAGATCCTTGGATAGCGGGAGTAGGATCTCTTATTAACCATATTACAACCCTAGTCCTGGAGTCTAATATCAATCTCAACATCCAATATTTTGCAGATGTTGCAGGTAATTGGAATTGGGACGCCTTTCAATCTTATCTCCCAACATAGATTTGTCGATTAATTGCAGGAACGTTCCCCCAAAGCCCTACCTCGAGGAGGATAAGTTGATTTGGGGAATCTTCGACACTGGACAATACACCGTAGCTTCAACTTATTCCATGCTCATGGTTCTCGCAGACAACTCGCCTCATAGGGTGTGGAAGGCAATTCGGTAGTGGAAGGGCCCATAATGCGTTCGCTCCTTCCTCTGGCTCCTCACTCAAGATCGGCTACTCACAAACCAACAACGTGTTCATAAGCATTTCACAATGGACGAAGCTTGTTATCACCGCAGCTTCGAAGAATCCTCCATTCATGTGGTGCGAAACTGCACTAAAGCTAACCAAGTGTGGCACATTTTTACTCCGCATCTAGGGTTTACTGACTTTTTCACTACGCCCCATCAAGAGTGGATATTGAAAAATCTTCAACATCACCCATAAGTACTTGGGCATGATTGATCGATTCTATTTGGCACTACCTGTTGGTTCCTATGAATATGAAGAAACATGACCCTTTTTTATGAACATTTTAATTGGCTATCCTCACTTGATTTTTTTTTCATTTTTTCTTATGCAGATCAGATCCATAAGTCCATCGCGTGGCAATGCCAAGCTGACACCAGTCATCGCCCTCGTCAAGAGCAACTTATCGGATGGAGTAAACCTCCAACTGGATGAGTCAAATTAAACACAAACGGAGCATGCAAACGTTCCCAGTCCTTAGCCACAGCAGGTGGCCTTCTACGAGATAGTGCAGACAATAAGCTTGGAGGCTTCACACAAAACCTGGGATGGTGTTCGCCGATGACTGCAGAACTTTGGGGAGTTTTTACCAGGCTTACACGCGCGTGGAATCTGAGGTATCAACGGATTGAACTTGAAGTAGATTTTATAGCGGTGATCAACATCCTATCTTCCTCAGACAACCACTCAATGACTCTCAATCCCATTGTTATGGGTATTCACGAATTGTTTTTTTGGAACTGGACTATTGTACATTGACACATACATCGAGAGCGCAACAGATGTATCGACTGGCTTGCTATCTACACAGAACATTTTGATGTAGGAGTCATTTATTTTGATATTGCACCCATTAGGTGCCATTTTTTCCTTTTCGAGGATATGTCGGGAATAGGTTTCTCTAGACTCGTTTTGTAATTTGTTTCGTTTACTTTCCTTTTAAATAAAAAAAATAACTCACAAATTCTAAGGTCATGTCTAAATTTTCGAAGTCATTTTTAACAATTCTCCACTATCATTTGTTTCTTATTTCTATTTCCATCCATCAATTTACTTGTCAAGTGGCATTTTTTCTATTACAATAATACTCAATGTTTTCAGAAACTCACCAAAAATTCTAAACCAATACATATATTCTCCACATTGATTTTTAATACAATTAATTTGCAATTCTCACATAATCATATTTATAATCAATTATACCCGGCAATTTTCAATGAATGCATGTACAGTCATTTTAATGTGTGCAAAAATTTAAATTCACGTGCATGTATGTTAACAATATACATAAGCATGAAAATGCATTTTTCTTAATCTCTTATTGATCTCACATGTACCGTATTTTTATATTTTAACTCTTAATATGGGAACGGGATGTTACACAATATTTAGAAACTAGAAAGGAGATTTATTGTACAATTCAGCAACTAAACTTTAATGTGTGATTAAATATGATGAAAATACTTCCATAATATAAGACCTTCTATGAGAATGAAGCATAAAATGATATGGTAATAATATAAAAATACTCTTTCTTTATTTCTATTTTTTTATAGAAATCATTAATAGCAAATAATTATAAAATTCTTTAAACATCAAAATATTTAGCAATCATTATCAAACAATCATAGTAAAGTAGATAAACAAATTTATTATTCAAAACACATGCTCCAATACCACATGTAGAATTTCATGAACTATATGACATAAATTAAAATTGAAATTTATAACTTTAGGATCTTGGATAAACAATTGTTACAAATCATAAGAGTGTAATATTGCATACATGATGCGAAAGATGCCATTATCAAAAAAAGATCAAAAAAGTTCATGCTTTCTTGATTAAAATTTTCTCTCTTGACCATGTTGAAGTTACAGAAACTTAATGAAAAACAATATGTAGCCGTAAATAATAGAAAGATGACCAATTTATATATCTATGAATTTTAATATGGTATGTTTATCAAGTCAAGTGACCAAAATAAATTGTTGAAATTTATTCCACTATTAAATAGAAAATTTAAACCTATTTATTCCACTATTAAATAGAAAATTTAAACCTAATGACACTTTAAAATTATATTAATATTATTATTTATATACATAGAATGTGATCACTAAGCCAACCACATTCTAACATATTGAACTATAGTTCATTATTGTAAGCAATAAATGTAGGTTTTTAGTTGTGAAATTGTTCAAATTGTAAATATTCCATGATATACTCATTATAAAGGGTAGGTCTTGACCTTAAATAAGAGTTGTAATAGTTAATCTTCATATGTATAAAATAAGATAATAAGACAACCGTAAGAGTTTTTCTATTAAAAAGAAGAGATTATAAGAAATTATCTTCAAATGTAATGAAAAAAGATGTTATATAGAGAATTTATTTTCATCCATTAAAGAAAGTAAGATAGTGAAAGATAATAAGATTTCTAAGTAACTTTAAGCTAATAATTATTCTCGATTATTATTATTTCGATTATTTTATAATTGACCTATACATGTAATTCAATTATTGATGTTTACGTAAGGAAAAAAATGCACATAGAATTTAACCTCTCTCATGAACTATTTGCTAAAATAATTAAACATAAAATTATTTTAAAATTTTAAATGTTATAAAAATTTTTAAATAAATAAAATTTAAAAACCACATTAATTACATTATATGCTAACATAAATCAAGTTTAGACCACACATTGAAAGGCAGGAGTGTCGCTTGTGTAGATTGATCATGACATCTAAAGGACCATGTCCCTCTAGTTTTTCTATCCCATTACACCTTAATCAATTCTGTTCCATTTCATTTTAGTTAATTATTTACGTAGATCTCCTCAAAAAATTCTCTCATTATCTTTGTATTAATTCTGTCCCATTTTATTTTAGTTATTTATTTATACGAGTCTACATAAATAAATAGTTACGATAAAATAGGATACAATTGATACATAAGTGATCTAAATGACTAAGATAAAATGGGACAATTGGCACAGGATAATGGGACGGAGGGTGACGTCCCAAAAATGTAATATCAATAGGACTTGATCCTCTGGCCCGCATATAAATAAATGGCTTGGATGAGTCGAGAGAAGTTACACGAGCTAGAGGATTTGAAGGGAATATCAACGGCAAGAATGGATGCACGTCCAGAATATGACGAATAACAAATACCAATCCTGTCTTATCCTGATTGAGATTGGCAAGATCAGTATCAATAAGAATAACAGCTCATAAATGGGAAAAAGCCTATAAATATTTAAGCACGGCCAGACAAATATCAGGATTTCTATTTTGCTCAATCAATCTACTTGGATTAAAATTGACTCATACTTTTATGACGACATCCTCGTCAGGACTCACCCACTCTAGATGTGGTCTTGAGTTTTCCACGTGTACAAGTTCCAAAATGTAGGGACCAACCAAACTGGTAATACACGTCACCTCTTATCTTCTCCAACAAATTATCAAGGTTGTATTCCAACACTTCTTTGGAATCTCGTCTTCTCCAACAATTATCAAGGTTGTATTCCAACACTCTTTCTCACTTATTCATCAGCAGCCAAATGAAATGAGGTTGACAAGACTTCTTGTCTATCTTCTCCACCTGTTCCTAGTCCTTTCCTTGGCGACGGCGGACCATGAGACTCCCAGCAGTACGAGCATCATCTTCGCCACGCTTGGCAGCAGAACAGACTATGCTTTTGACATCTATTCCCTCCCTACCCAACATCCGCCAACCTCAGCCAACGAGCTTCGAATCACCGACGGCGAGTCGCTTAACTTCAACGGTCACTTCCCTCCTCCGTCCTCAGCTCTCCTCTCTCTTTTTCCCGATCAGAATCGAGAGGGTCCACAAAGCCCAACCCCTCTCACAGTCGTCTACGTTACGGAGCGGAATGGATCATCCACGATCTTCCTCGATGCTGTATACTACCATGCTCCGCGAAGCTCCAGATCGAGATCGACCCTTGAAATTCCTACACGTGTCCAGGTCCCGCTACTGAAGGGCAAAAGTGGGATTTCAATGAAGGATAAACCCACTGTTGTTGGTAACAATTTAGTGTACGTGTCAACCCATGAGAACACTGACAAGCCCAGGACGAGTTGGGCTGCCGTGTACTCCACTGAGTTGACAACCGGAGTGACTCGGAGGCTGACGCCGTACGGAATTGCAGACTTTAGCCCTGCCGTGTCGCCGTCGGGAATCTACACTGCGGTGGCGTCTTATGGAGAGAAAGGGTGGACCGGTGAAGTAGAAGAACTCAGTACTGACATCTATCTATTCTTGACTCGGGACGGGACTCGCAGAGTCAAAATCGTAGAACACGGAGGTTGGCCGAGTTGGGTTGATGATTCAACATTTTATTTTCATAGAAGAAGCGAAGAAGATAATTGGATTAGTGTTTACAAAGCGGTGTTGCCGACTCAGGGAACGATTTCAAGTGTGTCGGTAAAAGTTGAACGAGTTACTCCTCCGGGTCTCCATGCCTTCACTCCAGCTGCATCTCCAAGTAACAAAAGCTTCATAGCAGTAGCAACTAAAAGACCCAGCTCCAACTACCGCCATATAGAGCTATACGACCTTGTGAAGAACGATTTCATGGAGTTCACACGGTTGGTTTCTGAAAAAACTCACCATTTCAATCCGTTTATATCGCCGGATGCGTCCCGAGTTGGCTATCACAGGTGCAGAGGTACAAATAACGATAAAAGGAAAGCCCCTTTATTACTTGAGAATCTCCGGAGCCCAGTACAAGAAATATCGCTGTTTCGAGTCGACGGGTCGTTTCCCTCTTTCTCACCCGCGGGTGATCGTATTGCTTACGTTGATTTCCCTGGCGTGTACGTAGTGAACCGGGATGGTTCGAACCGGAGAATGGTTTACCCGAAGATGTCGTTCTCCACTGCATGGAACCCGGTTCTTCAAGGAGTGGTGTACACAAGCTCTGGGCCTACATTTTCATCAGAGAGCACAGAGGTTGATATAATAGCCATCAACGTCGATGTAGCTGATCAAAGCAATAATTTCAAAAGGTTGACTACAAACGGCAGAAACAACGCATTTCCTTCGGTTTCACCCGACGGTAAGTGGATCGTATTCCGATCGGGTCGATCGGGTCACAAGAACTTGTATGTAATGGATGCGGTAGAGGGTGAGAAAGGTGGGCTGTATAGGTTAACAGAGGGTGCATGGAGCGATACCATGTGTAGTTGGTCACCAGATGGTGAATGGATCGCCTTTGCATCGGATAGAGAGGATCCGGGTTCAGGGAGCTTTGCTTTGTATCTAATACACCCGAATGGGACCGGGTTGAAGAAATTTTTTCAAAGCGGGTCGGGCGGGCGGGCCAACCATCCATCGTTTAGCCCTGATGGGAAGAGTTTGGTGTTTACGACGGACTATGCAGGCATATCTGCCGAGCCAATTTCGAACCCACATCATTACCAGCCATACGGGGAGATCTACACAATCAAATTGGACGGTACTGGTTTGAAGAGATGGACCCACAATTCCTTCGAGGATGGGACACCGGTGTGGGGTCCAAAACACATGGAGCCAGTTGACGTTGAATGGCCAAATAATGGAGGGCAGTGCTCGTTTGAGGATTGCCACTGGCTAAATGAAATGCCAATTGAGACTTTGGTGTACACCAAGGGTCAGTGCTCGGGTGCATCATCATCAGTTCCTATCAACTTTTATAAAGGACTACGGTAATTAATATTTGCCCTTTTGGTTGTCCCTTTTGATTGTCAAAGAGCGCTCAAATCTCATAGGCTCTCTAATGTAGACCATCGTCTTGTAATTATTGATGACGAATAAATGAAGTAGAAGCTACTATTCTCTGATTTTTCCTTTTGATTATTGTTGTGGTGGTGTTTAATAATATTTATCAGTCATAATTAAGTGCGGTCATGGATTGGAAAACTAGTTGAGTGGAAGAAGCTGATGCCAAGTAATTCTCTTCTCTACATAAAAGGACTCTTTTTCTTTCGACATGGATCATCAGCTGCGAAAGCAGAGTCAGCAATTTGGAAAACTAGGTATTGAAACTACAGGGCGTTGTCAGAAATTTTCAAAGCTACAATTAACAAAGTCATCAAGTACTTCACTTGAAGTTTGTCCATCGGAGCAATGGAAAGAGCACTTTGTCCAGACTTGGCTGGTTAGTGGCTTTGATTGTGATTGTGGAAGTATTCTTGAGGTATCGAAGGAGGGCAGTACTTCTTTGCTACAAACTTGTACTGAGGTTTAAAAAAAAAAAAAACGGCATCCATCAGAATTTTTAGTATGTGGACTGTGGACTGTGGAGACAAAAGTAATCATCACCTTATGTTGACTATATTTCTCCCTAATTGCTGGTAGTGTAGAACTGTAGCAATTGAAGCACAGACGATGGAGATCCTTAACACAATCACCTAAATCCGATGGTTGGTATTGTGTGTAATGCTGCAATGTAGGATTCTGTTCCAAAACCCCAAGTCATGGATCAGTGCTTTCTTATCAAAATATCAAAAAATTCGAGCATATTGATTCCAAATCTGTGTTGCACATACCCAAGGTCTCTTTGAAGGAAGAAGAATGTACTTCGCCAAAAAAATGGAAGAT
The DNA here is from genome assembly GCA_025531955.1 of Erythroxylum orinocense. Taxonomy (NCBI): domain Eukaryota; kingdom Viridiplantae; phylum Streptophyta; class Magnoliopsida; order Malpighiales; family Erythroxylaceae; genus Erythroxylum; species Erythroxylum orinocense. The sequence continues at coordinate 7,137,437 of JANZLX010000002.1, read as the reverse complement.
GCGGCCAAGAGTGAGGGAGCATAACAAAGCATACTGTACTCCACGAGAGATAATTCCGTAATGTAATTAGCCATGCACTCGAGCTGCATTGGAGGAACCTATAAGTGGGCAAGAATTCATCAAGACGAGATGACAGAACAAGAAAATAACCACATATCGACCTATAAAACACTTGTTAGATTGTTGTGTATTTCATATCAACCTTATTTAGAACAAAATACCAAGTCCAGTCATTGAGCATAAAGGTAGATATACCTCATTGATTCCATGAGCAACACGAACAAATCGCCTGCAATCATGCAGTCGATTGAAAGTTATAACATTATATGTCGTGAACACTCAAAAACAGCTGAAAATAATGACATAGGCATTACCTTAAAAAACACTTTGCCGTTGGGGCAGTCATCTCAAACTTCAAGTAATTCAGAACAGCCGATTCCATTTCCAGAACCTGCAGACATGAAAGGTTCAACTCTTATATTGATCAGATTAAATAGAAAGTGCATATATAGCATCCATTGTAAGCCAAGTATACATCTGCACACCGCAGAGTGTCCATACCTCATCCCTGAAATATGTGTTATCGGTGATGTAGCAAAACTCTTCCACTTGGGGTGCACATATTTCCTCATATTTCCTGAGAACATTTACCTTGTTAATAAATCATTGGGTAAAACTTTAGATCAAAAAATTCACAACAGAAGAGGTCAATATCATTTAATTCTTACGAAGCAATCATCATGCAGGCTACACCCAGTAACTGAAGTTTTTGCCTGTTCATCTCGTTTCCAGAGAGATATCGATCAATATAGTTCACCGTCAAGTATAGTGTATCAGGTACAAGCCTGTACTCTTCAGCCACCTGTATTTTTTTTATAGAAGGGTATAACTCTATGTCAAAATCGCATGACAAACGTTATTCATTCTACCAGCCAATTGTAGGACATTATGAATATTTAGTGCACATAAAGCAGGAAATTACCTCGACAAGCCAATCAATTAGTATTGAACGCATACTGGGGGTTATATCTTTCTGAATTTTTTCCATAAAATCCGTGGAAGGCCTTTTCTTTGCCTGTAAAATGTAATCAGAAAAAAGAGGAGTCACCGTTTAGTTTTAGTGATGATTCCAGTGGCGTTAGTAGGAAACTGAAATGAAAAATGAGAGGCGATGACAAACCTCAGATGCACGCAAATGCTTGTATATGTCGCATGCAATGGTTGCACAAAGCTGTGGGTCCTCATAGCTGCTATCCACGTCGACAATCTTGTCATTTGTACATACACTGCCAGGTATAGCTCTAGTGCACATGCTTTCTGCAAGAATTCAAGTAAACAACGAAGAAGGGTGTCACAATTGATTTCTTTTACGGCTATCTAAACTACAGTAGAATAAGAAGTCCCATACTTCATAACTTGCATTCATGTTTCATAATGGCAGAAACTGTTCAAGAAGCAAATGGGATAATGGAAAAAGGGTCAATGTGAAAAGTTAAAGACCGAGTTAGAGCTAATTCAACCTGCTGTTTCTGCATGTTCCGAGATGTATAGGTTGCTCAGTGTTTTCTTATTGATGGAATCAATAGCTGGACTATCGTTGGTGGTATCTATGTACTCAATTTCAGGGCTCTTGAAAGAATCACAAGTAGACATTGTTTCATCCAACGAAATAGAAAATCCGTCGGATTTGCTTGGAGAAACATCCATGTCGCATGGAGCGTTAAGAGGAGCAATAATAGGAACATGCTCCCGACTTCTTGGAACGCAAGTAACCTTAGGGGCAGTAATTGAACTTGATTTAACATCTGAGATTCCAGGTATGATGTCCCCTTCGAAGTCGCTCCTCGTATTACCAGCTGGGGTTCCCTTCTTCACCTTTGCAACTTTACTTGAACAGGGTACCTTCAGATATATAATTCAGTTAGAAACAACGATTACTCTTGCAATGAGAATCAACATCTACAAACAAATCAAAGCTGCATAAAAAATAAAGTGACAAATATATATGCCCATTCTGAATAAACTTGGTCAAACATCTCCGATAACCAACCTCCCGGTGAATTTAAGACAAAGACTAGTTCTTAGATGGGAGCAGAGCACAGATGATGTCAGCTATAACTTTTACTAGCCCTGATTACATATCATCTTAATAAATGAGTTTTATAGAGTAATCTAGCTTTACTAATAATAGGTCTTTTATGGTTATGTCACAAGAATAAAAATTTACAACTCAAAAGTGCAAGAAATTATAGTTTCTCAAAAATGGCAATGACCCACCAGTCCAGAAGCAGTATAGGCACTAATCCAGCTAAATTAACGAAGTAGTCACACATTGAACAGCTTTAAGGAGTATAGACGGATAACAAACAAAAGCAATAGTGAATTGTCATATATATTTGACATTTTCTGATGCACTGTTCAATGCAGGAAAACACCGCTTTAAAAAAGAAATCAGCAGAGCGTAATGGGGGAATAAGAACAGTCAGTGAGCAGAAGAACAAAGCCCATGAAGAACGAAAGTTTAAGGTTTCCATAAAACATGAAATGGCCCCCGTTCAACATACACAACTATTCACATTATAAAGAAACAGACATATCGAGCTTCTTGATATTTTCTTCACTCTCTCATCAAAGAAACCGCCAAGATAGCATAACAAAAAGAGAAAAAAACAAAACCCCACCAAATTGGACGACGGAGCGGAGATTCTTGAACCCTTTTGAGGTACATTCCTATGATTCGTGACGTCACCGAGAGGCGCTCGCTTCTTTCCCGATTGGGGTGCTACGATCGTACCCTTTCCAGCATTCTGAGACCAAGAAGACGAGGCCTGTCGCTTTGCAAGTGAAGACTTCGTTGACGAAGAGAACGACGGGCGACGATTCTGGGTCGACATTTCCCGATCGGCCTCTGAGATCCCTCTTCTTCTGGGGTTTATAGAGAATCAAACTTGTGGAAATTAGGGGTTTTCTGAAGGTTTTGTTTTTTTTGGCAGAGTAAAAGGTTTAGTGTTCGGAGAGGGGAGGAGGGTGAGGGGAAGAGAGTGATCGTGTGCCGCTATTTAATATTTGTTTAATGATTTTGAGGCGGGGAAACGGGTGCATTCAAATTGCAGGGTCATCGTGACCGTTAATCAGGGCTCGGTCTGGTTAGGAGCGTCAGGAAGCGGGGCCCGCCGAAACGGTTTTGGAATTTGGATGTAGCTCGGGGATACGGACGTATGAGAGAGGGCCGCGTGTGAATAGGACTTATGTTTCGTTGGTTTTGAGGGATTTGATGGGTCGAGTGTTGATGCTGGAAGGTAACAGGCTGTGAAGGGAGCGCTGTGAGTGTTTGAATTCGAAATTCAAACGGTCACTTTATCTGCTATGTCTTTACTCTTATAAAACACAGTGACCAGGGGGACAAATTTTGATTGAATAACTGGAGCTGGTAAGTCATGTGGACTTCTGATCCAAATGTCTAATTACAACTGGGTGCTGAAATTTAGAGATTAGTGGCCTAAAACCTACATTGATTAGTAGTTGTAGGTTAATTTAGGTTTTTTGGTTAGGCTTGATGTGTCATTGGTCAAGAGGTCAACTTGAAATTCTCTAAATCCTTCTGGCGGACCTTTTTGCTTTGTCAGAATTGCTGGAAAATGCTAAAATAAAAAATGAAACGTGTAGCTGCTTTATGTGGTCTGACTAGACAGCGTATTGATAATGGCTTTCTCTTTTTAAACCTGAGTGTATAATGTTTTGTAATTTGTATGCCTTCCACACTTTTGTTGCTTAGCACGTATTTGGCTAAATTTTTAGAGGTAAAAAGTTTTTTTTACTGCAAAAGTTATTTTTAAAAAGAATGAATACTTAGCCATAAAATTTAAAATCACTTTTTTAATAGAAATAATTTTTGTAGAAGCTAAAATACAATTTTTTAAGAAACTTAAATTTAAAGCTTTTCAAAAAAGCCTCTTATTTAAGCTTTTTCTGGTAGACTTTTTTTAGTTATTTACGTTTATAATATATCCGACGTTTATGCTTATCGCAGATCTTCCGCAGTTGTTTTGCAAACCGATCTTCACAAAGGAAAAAGTGACCACTAATTTTTCATGGGACATAGCTAACCCATCTTCACTCGATTTATTTCAGGTACTTGCTTTATTTTGCTTTTTTGTTATTTCTCAATCTGTTAGTTTCATTTTTTCTGATGTTAATTGCTTCCATTTCACGATCTGTTGGCTTCATTTTTGTTCTTATATGAACTGCAGTGAGGTGTAGAAGATTTTGTGTTTGGGTTTGAGTGAGATCTATTTTCTGGGTCAATCTTATAATTGTCGTGACCTTCTGTGTCAATCGTTTATTCATTAATATATGATTGTATTTTGAGGAATGAGATTGTTGTATCTCCGACTATTCTTTCTACCTACGACAGATGATACTTTTCTAGTTGTCCTGTAATCCAATTCCATAGACGCGTGTTCATACTCTTTATCACATGACGCTTGCAGTTTTATCGTTTCCTTGTTCGAATGCAATCTCCAGGCATCTATTGCTTGTTGCTTGATTGAGTCCAAAGCTCGAAGCTCTTGTACGCTTGTTGAGGTCACCTTCAACTCTCTTCAATAAATGACTTATTGCATGCCAATTGTTTGATTATATTTCCAATTCACACCGACCAAGATAGTTGGTTTTAAAAATAGCTAAAGTTTACTAGTTTCCATGCATTGAAATGTAAAAAATGATAAAAACCATATGTGAACCTTTTCAATTTTTCATCTTGTGGTTCTCTTTTTGCTTCTTTTTCTTTTTCTGTTTAACTTGATTTTTGAGGTCAAGCTACCCCACATCCATTGGTTTCTGGTACACATTCAAATGTTAGAAAACAGAGAAATGGTCAAAACAAGTTTTCAAATTCTTGCTTTGAATCTTTGAGATTTCTTGTATTAGTCCAAGAGAGATGCAGGATATGGATGAATCGACTTAATGTTTAATCAACCATTCTTCAAAAGCAAGGGAATAAGAGATAGAACCATACAATGTTATTTACAAATTTATCTTCGTTGCACCTTCCACAACCTGCACAATAAGCAATTGCCTCAGATTATTACTTTTTGTAAATAACATTGTATGGTTGACATGTATGACATTATTCTAAGCTAAAAATTTAACATTTTGAGTATTTGACAGTAGTTCAATGAATATCTCTAGATTAGAAGGGAAATTTTTAAAGTTTAGATTATTTCTTCCTAACGAATGGAGGACTTGACATTGAGTACATTTGTCCACTTAATAGTGTTATATAGTTGTTGGTTGTTATTAGCTCTCTCTTTTTTTTCAGTGATTAAATGGTTATCAGGTGTTGTGTTAGTGTGGTGAAAGAAAACACTAATAGTGACCTATACAACTGCAAACAATAGTAACACAGTAGAGTTTCATTTTTTGCCCTCATGGAAAGTTTTCTTTTGAATATTACTTTTGGTACTTGTTTGATGTTTGTATTCACATATGTAGAGGAAAGAGTATAATTAGGATATTGCTAATCTAATACATTCTGTTTGAGTATAATTAGGATATTGCTAATCTAA
>JANZLX010000002.1:7110945-7123018 GCA_025531955.1 Erythroxylum orinocense | reverse complement strand
ATGTATGATCACACCATTGAGTAAGTGGTGAGCAAATTTTGGGATGTTACCCAAAATAAAAATAAAATACACATATACAGTAACGAATACGAATTGACAATTGTTCTTTAAGGGTTCAATGAATGAACCATTTGGGTTATAGTCACGCTTAAGGTTTCATGTTTGCAAGAGGGTTGGGTTCTGGAAGCGGGGTCCATCACTTAAATTTTTTTTCTAAGCTAGCTGCTATGATTTCAGATCCTTGGTTGCTTGTAAGAGATTTTAATGAGATGTTGGGTCCTAAGAAAAAATTTGGAGGAGCGCCTTTTGATTTTCGAAGGTGTGTGTGCTTTCAGCAGTGGGTTTCTGATTGCAAACTAATGACTCTTAGTTTTAGTGGGCCAAAATATATTTGGAGAGGTCATGAAAGTAGAAGTTATGGTAGGGTTTTTGAAAAGTTAGACCAGGATTTAGGCAATCTCGATTGGATTTTTGTTTATCCCTCAACCACTGTCAGACATTTACCTCGAATTCGGTCTGATCATCACCCTATTCTTGTTTGTATTGATAATCAACAATGGTAGCCAGATGGAGGGAAGCTATTTCATTTTGAGCTAGCCTGGACTACTCACCCTAGTTATCCTCAGTTCCTTTTGAATAACTGGGATACCTGTGAGTTTTTACCAAACATGCTTTTACGATGGAAAGGTTTACTAAAGGAGTGGAATAGAGAAGTATTTGGCAATATTTTTAGAAGGAAAAATACACTTCTAACACGACTTGGAGGAGAGCAGTGTGCTCTTATTGTCCGGTATAATAAATTCTTAGTTAATCTATAAGGAAAGCTTCAAGAAGAGTATCGTCTTATTTCATGACAGGAAGAGTTACATTTGTTCCAAAAATTGAGGGCAGACTGGATTTGTATGGGTGATCGGAACACTAGATACCTCCATGCTTCTACCCTGATTAGAAGGAAGCGGAATAGGATTGAGGCTCTGTGTGATTCTAATGGTAACTGGATTTGTGATCCTGCTGATTTACGGACGTTAGTTTTGGAGTTTTATAAATCTCTATATTTGGAAGAGGTGGTAGCTCGCCCCCAATTCCCTATTAGAGGTTGTTTTCTGAATGTTCCGTAATTCATTTGTAATCCTATGTGCATGGAGGTGACGGAGACTGAAGTTACTCGAGCTCTCTATCAAATGGGTGCCCATAAAGTGCTAGCCTTGACGGGTTTCATGGGCACTTTTACTAATCCCAATGGAACTTCATAAAAAATAATGTGGTCAATCTGATTAAGAGGATGTTTGAAGATCATTCTCTTATTTAAGGTATTAATGACACTTTCATTACCTTAATTCCAAAAGTTGAAAGCTCGGAGCAAGTTACACAATTTTGGCCTATAGGATTGTGTAATGTGAGCTACAAGTTGATTACGAAGATCATTGTGAATCGTTTTAAAGAAGCCCTCCCAACACTAATTAGTCCATTTCAAAGTAGTTTTGTGTTAGGACTGCAAATTTCAGACAATATTGTGGTAGCACAAGAGATTGTGCATTCCATGAGTAGATTGTAGGGTAAGTGGCTATTAAAGTGGATATGGAAAAGGCCTATGATTGGTTGAGTTGGAGCTTTATTCGTGACACTCTCCAAGATGCTGGTTTCACTTTGTCAATGGTGGATTTAATCATTAGTTGTGTTCAAACTGCTCAGATGCAGGTTTTATGGAATGACAGTCCTTCTCAGGATTTTCATCCCAGTAGAGGCATTAGACAAGGTGACCCCCTATCACCTTACCTCTTTGTACTTTGTCTAGAAAGGTTATCTCAACTGATTGAGGCAAGGGTGGGAACTGGTCGCTGGAGACCTTCTCAGGTTAGCAAGGCAGGCCCTTTGATCTCTCATCTCTGTTTTGCAAATAATATGGTACTCTTTTTTGAAGCTTCAAAGGACCAAATGTGGGAAATTCTGAATTGTTTTGATCTTTTCTGCGATGCTTCGGGTCAACGTATTAGTTCCAACAAAATGAAAGTTTACTTTTCTCCTAATGTTCACCCTAATGTTTGTGGTATCATTATATTATCAGGCGTTGCTCAAACTACAGACCTCGGCAGGTATCTGGGAGTCCTTTTGCTTCACAAAAGGGTATCCAAAAACTACTTATTATCATATTTTGCAAAAGGTTCAAGCTCAACTTTCAGGTTGGCGAGCAAAAGGCTTATCTATGGTTGGCAGATTGACCTTATACCATTCGATTTTGGGTGCACTCCCTCTCTATACAATGCAAACAGCGAAAGTACCTAAAAGACTGCTCTTTGAGATTGATAGCTATTGTAGTAAGTTTCTTTGGAGTGCAACTGGAGAGAGGCATCGAATGCATTTAGTCTCCTAAAAATAGGTGTGCTGTCCTAAAATTTCTGGGGGTCTTGGGTTAAAAAACTTAGAGGCCATGAATATTGCCATTCATATGAAGCTTGGATGGTCAATCATCAAGGAGCTTGGGAAGCTTTGTAACAAGGTTCTTTGTGCAAAATATAAGCTGGATAGTAGTTTCCATACGGGTTTGGTTGCTAACCTAGATTCATCCCCTCTTTAGCGAAGTATTTGTGTTAATTCTTCTCAATTGTTGGAAGGTGCTGCATGGTCGGTGGGAAATGGGAAACAGGTTAGATTTTGGTATGATAATTAGGTGCATGGAGTTGTGGGGAACTTAATTTCTCACACTATTCTTGCAATCCTTGAGGATCAGTTGGACAAGAAGTGTGTGAATATGTAAACGTAAGTGCAGGTTGGTCCTAGGGATAGTTCAACGTGTTTCTTCCTCAAAATATTATTTTACGAATTGCTGCAACTTTCTCGCCCCACTACACCAATGAGGAAGATCGCCTTTACTGGTCCTTGGAGCCCAGTGGTTGTTTCTCAAAACGTTCAACCTATCGTCTTCTTCAACAACATATGTGGTCGAATAGGAACAGTATTTGGAAGTTGATTTGGGATTGGAAGAGCCCTCTACGCATACAGACGCACTTATGGTTGGTTGTGAAATCTCGTCTTATGACTAATGGGAGGCATTTTCAACTATTCCTGATAGACTTTCCAGCCTGCTCTGAATGCCCGAATCATGAAGAAAACTTAGCTCACATGTTCAGGGACTATTGGTGAGCTCGAATGATTTGGAATATTATTATTGACGTCAGTCAACATCGAGGCTTATACTGCTGTGATTTTAATTCTTGGTTTATGACCAATCTGTCCAGTGATTATGGTATACAAAGTGATAGTTCTTAGCCTCTGCTTTTTGGTGTTATACTATAGAAGCTTTGGGAATGGAGAAATGAGAGATGCTTTGATCATGGCTCACACAAAGTTCATCACATAAAGGAAATTCATTCCTTTGTCCAAAAGGTGATTCTGGCTCAAAGTCTGTAATGTGATGTCTCTCCTCATCATATATACCAGGGGAGAAGAGTAATTGAGGTTAGCTGGCAGAAACCAAGAGAGGGATGGGTTAACTTGAACATTGATGAATCCTCCAAGGGTAATCCAGGTCCTGCAACAACTGGTAGGTTGATTAGGAATGCTAGTGGTCGTTGGTTAGTTGGCTTTGGTGTAAATTTGGTGGGTTTTGCACGTCTTGGCAGGCCGAGTTATGGGCAGTACTATAGGTTGAATAACGCCTGGCTACATGGTTATTCTAGGGTGGATATTTTTATAGATTCCGCCTTGGTGATATCCACTATTTCTAGTGAGCAAAATCAGACAGTCAATTTTATGGTTCCAGTTATCAAAGAATTGATCTCTAAGAATTGAGAGATGCGGGTGTATCAAGTCTATCGAGAGGGTAATCGTTGTGCGAATTGGTTAGCTAATTATAGTTATAACTTGCCTTTAGGAGCTCGAGAGACTTTCTCCTTTGCTGTTAGCAAACTCAGTTAGGGTTTATCTGCCTCGGGTAACTCATCTGTAGTTTTTTTTCTTAGGCTGAGGTCCCGTTAATTACCAAAAAAAACCAAAGAGAGATGAGGGGAGTGCAAATATGAAAAGAAATAGAGAGATAAAAGAAGAAAGAAAGAAGACATTAATTATAAGACCATTAAATTCATAATTAAGTAGAAAGTAGAAATATCCCCAATTATTATTTCAAAATGTATTCTTCTATTATCTTGTGAGATTTTCAAGGATCAATGTTGGATGAATTGTATTGAAAAGAGTGTAAGAGTTTATAATGATTGATGGCATAATAATTGAGTAAATTAATTCAAACTTCAATATATCATCCAACGTCATGTTGAATGAAGATGAAGATGCTTTATCCAATTAATAATATATATCATATGTTAATGTCACTCACTTAAATAAATTGGCCCTTTGTTAAACGTTAGTGACATACTTCTCATCATTAGTTCGTGTGCTCACTCTATTGCATGTTCCTTGCTTTGCTGAAAAAAATGATTACATAACAAAAACTGATCTTGGTAAATCACAAGCCAAAGGGAAAAGTCCGGACGGAGTGCTTGGCATAGAAATTAACAGGGTAAGGATTCCATTGACTTTAGTTTTTGAAAAAAGAAAAAGTTGAACAAAAATCTTGATCATTTGATTAATACATACTAGTCGTCTCGGAAGACATCAGCTATATATATATATATATGCATGCTTCATGCCTCTACACCATTAATAAATAGACGCGAGGAAGAAGGTAACCAAGTGTGCTACCGGGAACAATCACTCGAGAAATGGCCACCTTACAGCAGGAACGTCAAGTTACTGAGGTATCTTCCTTCAGGATTGGACACAGCAATCGCATAGCAACTGTTGGTTTGGAAGATGACAATTCTCCGGCATACATTGATCGTGATCACAAGGGAGGAGATGATCATGAGCAGGTCAGTTCAGTCCTTTCTTCATTTTACTGTTGAACTCATTATTTCACTTTCTTTCTGCTCCATATACTTCAGTAAATGAATTGCTCAGGATTATCAACTTCCCCTTTTTTTTAAATGCTAATTAAGTTATTATTTTGTGTTGACCAGAAACCTGGGTGGAGAAAGTTTCTCTCATATGTTGGACCAGGTTTTCTTGTCTCGTTAGCTTACCTTGATCCTGGAAACTGTAAGCCTTCCTGTCTCATTTCTTTATTTATTGCCTACGATCTGTCTCCTTCTTGATGGAGATGAAGTGACACTATCTTTGTATACGATGCATGATCACAGTGGAAACTGATCTTCAAGCAGGAGCCAATCACAAGTACGAGGTACGTCCGTAATTGTTTTAAGTCGTCTTATACCTCTTTAAGAGAACAACATAACTAACTGGGAGAATATCGGCCATTGATTTGCTCATCAGCTGCTTTGGGTGGTACTCGTTGGTTTGATCTTTGCTCTTGTAATCCAATCTCTAGCTGCAAATCTTGGTGTAAGCACCGGTAAGAGCTAAGAGTAGAAACAATCACAATACTGTTTTCTTCACAGCACTTCAAATCTTGATAGACTTCGTTACTCTTTTGGATAGGTTAGAAGAAAAAGAAGATAAAAAAAATTCTAATAAGGCATAAGTAAGAGAATATTTTTGTTTTTCTAAATAACATCCAACCTTCCAACCTTCCATTTATATTGTATCAATGCTTCTTAAACATTGTAATTAAAGGATTAAAATAAACTTATAATATTTACTACTAAATATAATAAGTAAAACCTTCACTAACATTTTAAAATTCTTAAAATCATAAAAATGAATAATTTAATTCATATATAAATAAAAATATGTCACATCAAAATTGAATTGTCAAGTTTTGTAATATTTAAAATATTGTCATTAAATTTTAATTTTTTATTAATAATTTATTCCAATAAAATTTTAAATATTATTTTTTAATATTTCAAAATTAATTAATTATGGTTCTGAGTTAAAATAATTCATAAGTTGCACAAATATTGAAATAAGAGCTTCTTCCTTATATTTTATGCTCCTTCTAACTAGTTTAATTATAAAGAAGTGAGCCATGCACAAAGTGTAAACCTTGAACGCTAATTGCCTCATTAATGTTTACTACTAACATAGTTAAGCAAAATGAATTCTCAGGCAAACACTTATCAGAATTGTGTAAGGTCGAGTACCCAAAATATGTTAAGATCTGTCTATGGTTGCTTGCGGAGATTGCCGTCATAGCTGCTGATATACCAGAAGGTATCACTATCTTTTATTTAGAATTAGAAAGCATCCTTGTTTTCTTCCAAAAATATGGAAAATAGGGTTTATTATGAATCTATTTCTTCATAATTTCCTAAATTATGTTGAGCAGTGATTGGGACAGCCTTTGCATTAAAATTACTATTCCACCTTCCACTATGGGGTGGAGTTCTCGTGACTGGTTGTAGCACTCTCCTGCTCCTTGGTCTCCAGAAATTCGGGGTAAGCCTAGCTACTAACTCCAGCATTGTTGCAATTTTTTTAGAGTACCCGACAGAGATATAACTAGAAACACTTATCATGTTAACTACATACTAACTATAGTCGACTTCTTAAAATTTAAAGAATAATTGACAGAGGTAAGGAACTTCTAAAATAATGAACTTCTTCGTGATCACGTAACTCTTAAATATCGAGGTTATCTTCCAGCTTGTGTTTAGTTAGTGAATAGTGATATCTGCAAGCAACAGTAAAAAATTACCATAACTTAAAGGAATCGTCGACAAGTCAATTAAATTAGATCTCCAGTACTATGAATTGTTAAAAACTTTAAATGAACACTGGCGTCTTCTTTTTTCTTTTTTGGAAAATAATATTGATAACAAGAAAAACGGAACTATTCGTACTCATGTCCTTTTGATGTCGTAGATGCTAGAGAGTTATCCTTTCCCAGTCTTTAATTTAATTTCTGATGTGATTACCACTTGCTTTCAGCTGCTATGATCTCACGGTAGGAGGTACTTTAACTACTTTAGCGCACTTGTTTCAACATTTTGTCGTGTTCCCACATGTTGGAACATATTTATAATGGAGCAAATGAGATTAGAAGATATGTCGATCGAATTTTATAAAGCTTAGTGTATAAAGTAGTATCTCCGGGATAGAAGACGGCTATTGCTGAGAAACTTTAAAAAGCAATATCTCTGAGATAGAAGACGGCTATTGACCCCTACTAAATTCAGCATATATAGGCAACATGTTTTATAGTTATAATATGAAAGAGTACAGAAACAATTATATATAACCTCAAGCATGAGTTAAAGTTCGATCCAATCTTACTAATATAATGGAATTAAAATAACGTAGAGTTGTCGAAGGGAAAGACAAAATCGACAAATGTTTATATGAAGAAAAGGTAAATATGATATTCTAAAGTATTTGATGATTTATATTGCAGGCAAGGAAACTGGAATTGTTGATATCATCGTTCGTGTTCCTAATGGCGGCGTGTTTCTTTGGAGAAATGAGTTATGTGAAGCCACCAGCCTCTGGTGTTCTTAAGGGCATGTTCGTCCCAAAGCTCTCAGGCCAATCTGCTACTGGGGATGCCATTGCCCTAATCGGTGCCCTTGTCATGCCGTAAGATTAAGATTATATCTTCACTAAAACAAAACCAGTGTCAACTGTTATCAGACATTGGTCTTTTGATTAGTTTCTGATTGCTCTTCTGTTAGGTTTCTAAGTATATACTTGCCTCTATAACCGTATATATAGTTATATTTTTTTATGTCACATCAAAACACTTGCACTAATATTGTATGATTTTGGTTCCTTTCTTATGGACAGGCATAATCTTTTTCTGCATTCGGCTCTTGTCCTCTCTAGGAAAGTCCCCAGAACCGTCCACGGCGTCAACGTAAGCATCTGTTTCCTTCCCATTGTCTTCTTCTTCCCAATAATTCTCCGGAAATAACCTTTTAATCCCTCATGGATACTAGAAAATTCAATTAATTCAGCAAAAGTTAAACTGATAATGTTAATTGATTCTTTCTATTTATGCTTGCTTAAGAATGAAAGTTCTGTCAAACAAGTTGCACCTATATATTTCTTTTAAGAAAGAGACAATTTTGTCTGTTTTAAAATGACAGTTTGAGTTAAAAATTCAAATTGTCGATCATGTTTGGATATAAGAATAGTGTAATGACGAAAACTCCCTTCTCCATTAAAGAGTTACCAGTACTTATGAAATAAGTCAATGAGTGTTATGCATGCCAGTGAAGTTAAAATGCATGCAAGTGAATTTCAGTCAAAGAACGTAACTTGGTGGGTATTTCTCTTCAGGATGCTTGTCGATATTTCCTGATGGAGAGTGGAATTGCACTGTTCGTGGCCTTACTGATAAATGTAGCAGTCGTGTCTGTATCTGGAGCTGTTTGCTCAGAAGATAACCTCTCCTCTGAAAATGCTGATCGATGCAACGACCTTAGCCTTGATTCTGCTTCTTTCCTACTCCGGGTTTTGATTCCATATCCCTACAATATGGAGTTTCAACTTCACATATTATAATTTAAGTAAACTCTGTTTGATGTTTTTTGTGGGAATCCTTTTTGCAGAATGTGTTAGGAAGGTCAAGTTCCATCCTTTATGCCATTGCATTACTAGCTTCAGGGCAAAGCTCTGCAATCACAGGAACCTATGCAGGACAGTTCATTATGCAGGTTCAGCAATTCTAACTATTATCCTTTTCATGTCTGTTGAGAACATTTATACTAGATACCATTGTATGCTTTTCCTAAAATGCATTCTAATCATATTGAAAACAAGAGCCTTATTGAGCCTGAGGTTGAGGTTCATACCACTGAGATTCTAGTAGAGGAAGTCCTAATGTATCAAAATAAAAGAAGAAGGGGAATCTAGACAAAATAAAAGTTCATATTTTTTATATCAATTTCAGGGTTTCTTGGATATTAGAATGAAAAAATGGACGAGGAATCTGATGACCAGGAGCATTGCCATTGCACCGAGTCTAATAGTTTCAATTATTGGTGGATCTTCAGGAGCAGGGCGACTAATCATCATTGCATCGGTTAGAAAAAAAACATCTTTGATCAGATCTCTGAGGTTTCCAGAACTTGTCCAAATAGTTTGGAGCTAATTAACTGTTGCATGTATGGAAATTGAACTGCAGATGATACTTTCGTTTGAAATTCCCTTTGCACTCATCCCTCTTCTTAAATTCAGTAGCAGCTCCTCCAAGATGGGTCCTTACAAAAACTCAATCTTTGTGAGTTTCTGTCTTCCCGTTTCACGGTTCTGTGTTATGATTTTCTTGGACTTTCTGTTCATTGAATAATCAATACCAACTAATCCACACAGAGTAAATAAGCATTAAACTCGCAAGCTTAAATTCTTGGATAGGTAAAAATGGTTCACCACAAGTTTAACCATAGTATTTTATCCTTCTTAGACTGTTGTCATTGCATGGGTTCTGGGATTGTTGATTATCGGAATCAACGTGTACTACCTGAGCACAGGCTTTGTCCAGTGGCTACTTCACAACAGTCTACCAAAAGTCGGGAATGCGTTCATAGGGATTATAGTTTTCCCATTGATGGCAGTCTATATTGTTGCAGTCATCTACTTGATCTTCAGGAAAGACACAGCAGTGACATATGTGGAACCAGTGAAGGATAACTCAGAAATTGAAGCTAACATGGAAAATGGCCAGCTTAAATCTAAAAACGCCACAGAAAGGGATCAGGTGCCATACAGGCAGGATTTAGAAATGTAGCTTATACAATAGTAAGTTTTATTTACTCGCTTATCATCTGGTTTACTATTCAATAAGCACCTGAATCTCCTTGGGTTGAACAGACCAAGTAAGATTTTCCCGCACCTACATTTCTTGTTTGTAGTTGGTCCACTTGTTTGTTCAAAGTTCACTAAGATGTACTAGTTTTGGCAGGACAAAATCTATTGCAATACAAGTTCATGAATACATATATGATTCGTTTTCCCTTCATCCTCCATCCAAAAATCAGAACAAAAAGTTTTGCTTGAACTGCATGTAATCAACTTCCATATTACTTCACTTTTAGTACAAGTCCAAAATGCAACATTCCAAATGCTACATCATCGAACTGTTACAACCTCATGATAAGGAATTTACTTTCTCCAAGGTCAAGCTGCAAATGAATCATGCTCCAAACCAAGACGACTTAATAAGGCATTAGCCTTATACTATATATAAAATTTAAGATGTGACAATATATGTAAAAGTAATTTTAAAAAATATATAATGTCTAAATATTAAAATTTTCGAATAACAAATAATTCAAAGCTTAAAGGGTCTGTTGAAGTAGCATATCGATAAGTCCTCTATCTCTTTATAAAGACTTTGTATCTTTATCGGTAATGTATTTTTTTTTAACTCGTGGGTATTTCAGATCTAGTTAGGTTTAGTATATTAGTTAGGACACATTTAAAATGTACAAAAGAGTTTAACTTCTAATGGGATGTTCAAGCCAAAATAAATTATGCAGGACCTATTAGAGTGTCTTGTATCAAATCATACCAACATCTCTCCCTCATACATGATAGAACCAACAAGTTTTATGTTTTCAACTTCCATATTTAACAAAAAACCAACATGTTTTGGGAGTTCTAATATTATGTATCTTTTTGGGAGTTCTCATTATATAAATACTTTATGTTCATATTGTCTTTTATATAGAAAGTAATCCTTTATTCAATACATCCTCATGTGAACCAAGTTTACAATAATCTTCTACGTTTCTTAAGTCATCAAATCAAATTAACTTGCTTTCGTAGAATGTACAACTATAGATTTAGGACCCGTTTGGATGTTAGCTGTTCAGCTATAAAATAGCTAGTTGACTAAAATTTGTTAATCAGCTATTGATTTTGTTTGGTTATTAGCTGGTTGGGTTGAATCAGCCAACCCAACCGGCTAAAAATGAAAAGCTAGTCATGGGCAGTGTTTCAAAGAAACAGTTGATTCAGCTGTTTCACCGTTACTATTATACCCCTTTTTGTTGCTCTTTAAGTTGTTTAAAAAAAGGGAATGAATGTGGGGAAGTAGTGAAGTATCAAGTAGTAGTAGCAAAGGTCATTTTCCTTTGACAGTCGCGTGAGTATAGAATTTTCTAAACATTGATAGTCATGCACGACATTAAGTTGGTGTTTTTCCAGAAGCACCAACTCTGTTATTATTAAATTTTTTTATTATTATATTTATAAGATATAATAATTATATTAGAGTTATAAACTTAATTTTTGTAGAATTAAATATTTAAAATCTAAATTGAAATACTAATATATATTATATTCATACTTTTATATATTTTTTAAAGTCATGTCCTCATAAGTTATTTTATACATAAACAGCTAATACTAAACATCTAATTTTACCAAACATCAAATGACAAACAGCTAATGTAATCTATTGATCAAATCAGCTGATATAATCAGCTATTAGCTAACAGCTGATATAATCATCTATCAGCTAATACAATCAGTTGATTGCCAAACAGGACCTTAGCCTTTTATGATCTTGTAGCACCATTTTAAGATAACAATATTAACTCAATATTCTAGAATTAGAACTTGGGCAGAAGAGGTACTTAATTTGAGGTTCACATGACCTCAAAGATCCTCACACAATAAAAGTTGATATCATGACTTATATTAATCTTATTAGTTGATGATACATACATGGTATTATTCATGGGCTACAATATCAACACTCTTTTATTAGAGTGAATGTCTTATCTCATAATGTAGTATGAATGATAATGCAAGCATATATAATTCCTAATTTGAGTTTATTTATTTACATATCATTTTTTAAATTAGATATGAGATGTTGATATATATTAAGTGAAGACACAATTTTCTCAGGGGCTGTTTGTTTATGTTTTTTTTCCGTTTTTTGTTGTCATTTTTGTAAAAAGAAAAACAGGTAAGTAAAACGTGTTTGACTTATTCTATTGCGATTTTTTATTTCCGAAATAAAAAAATCGCAACAGTTTTATAGAAACCAGAAAACATCGCTTCTCTGAATTTTGACAACATGTTTTCTTTGACAGAAAACCAACATATTCCTACTTTCTATCTCGAATAATAATAATAATAATAATAATAATAATAATAATAATAATAATAA
>JANZLX010000002.1:7077106-7092328 GCA_025531955.1 Erythroxylum orinocense | reverse complement strand
ATTATACCTTAATATAAAAGGTTATGGTCCCCAAATTAAACGTAACCTAAATTCTTGTCTGAAATCCCATCATCAGAAAGAAATCAGAGATTTGCAGAGAACTCTGGAGAAAAGGGCTACGTTCTAATTTGGAAGACATAACCGAAAAATTTCAATGCAGATTCTAGCAATGGATTCAGGTACGCTTCCGCCTTTGTTTGATTCTTGATGATTTGATATGAATAGATCTTAGATTTTATAGGGATTAAAATCCCTACACTATCTTCTTCTTCGTCTTCATGTTCCTAATTATCATCTTCTCTCTCTTCTACTTCTTCCTTTCTCTCTAGCTAGCTCTTCGCAAGAGCAGAACTACACCTCGTGACCAATAAAGCATTTGGAGGAGGAGTTCACGGTCCGGCAGCGAGACACTCGTCTTCATTTTATGAAGTCTCATTCTCTTTTCCCTCTTATCGTAAATGTTTATATTTTGATTCTCTTGTGGCACCGTGAATCATTTAGAGAACACAATAATTAAGTGAAGAGATGTGGGAAGAATTACAAAAACTGGGAATTATGGTTCTTCTAATTGTTAAAAATTTTTAGTTAATTAATTGTAATTAATTTAAATAGTCAATTAGAGGTATTTGTAATTAAATTAAAGTAAATTATTTTAATTACGAAATAAAAATAAAAAACTTAATTTAAATATGATACGAGTAGCTCACTATATGTTACATGATATAGTAAATTCACATATCCTATGAAAAAATGAGGTATATACCATATCAGACATAATAGATAATTGAAAATAATATAAATTTATTTAATTTTTACTATTTAGGATTATTTTAATTAAAAGTTAACATATATTTAAATAAAAATTTTATAATTTAATTTACACTTTTAACCAATCAAATACATAACAAAATCTCTTCAACAGAGAGTAATGCAACCACACAGAACCCTAAAGAATGGTCGTGAACTTTTTCAAAATTCGTCTGTTGAGTTAAATTGAGACTTATGGTCAACTTCTTTATTACCAATTCCAACCTCTCAGCCCTGAATGTTTTACATTTTCTTGCAGTTTCTTAAGAGTGGACAGATACAGGGTTGCATCTACTAGATTTAATTTATATCATTTCTTCTTATGTTTAGAAAAACTCGTACATCGAAGACACATGGAAAAGCAATCTCAACTCCCTTGACTGCAGAAAGTACAAAAGCAAAGTGATCACAAATTGCCATTTTTAGCGAGACATTCTATATTCAGCTCACTCCGTCGCAAAAACAATTTAGGTTCCCTTCTGCATTCCAGCAACTTATAATTTAATCCATAAACTACTGAACAATCTGTTAAATGCCCTACAAATGGATCCATGTAATCTACATTCAGACAAAAAACTACAACACAGGCAGGACGACTGAAACTTTCTTGCTCCACCCTTCTCAATGCATTGAATCCCTGTTGCAGCATTGAGTGACCATCCAATTTAATTAACCAGAAACTTTAATACTCCACCGTATGTATCCGCTTCAACCTAAACCAGAGCTGGGCCCTGAAACGGATCTCAGCATTTGATTAAGACTAGGCTGTGAATTTCCCGAAGCACTGAACATGGCATTTGACGGAGAAGATGAAGATGGTTGTATCGCCGAGAGGGGCAGCCTCGGTCCTAATGGAAACATGGATTGTGGCTGGCCCCGTTGCACAAAAGGCATGTGGGGATGGACTTGTTGAACATTGTTGTGACCAGATATGCTGGGTTGCGAAGAAGATGCCGGCATCCCTTGCTGCCTATTGCTGCCGATATTAGTGTTAAGCATAGAAGGTACAGGACCCGCTACATTCATTTGTGAAGTTACACCACCAGTTCCAACACGAGTTGGTAAAATACGGGCCCTTTCAGCAGCATATCTTTGCCTAGCTTTTTCCACTTGTTCGCATTCCCTCATTAGGAGGGACTCCACCTCCGCAAACTGCTTCAGCTTGAGCTCCAATCTCTTCAACTGTCTCCACATCAACTTGTTTTAAGGGATGTTAACAAATAAATTCATACTAAATTGGAGACAAAAAGTGAAACAAACAAAACCATACAGCAAGCATTTGTCCGTATGGACAAGGTGAAAGTATAGTTAAACAGCAGGTCAGACCATATAAGCAATGCAATCATAATGACGTATTGTGAAACCAGACTACATAATAAAGTTTCTCCAAAGGGCCCACCTAATGGAACACAGAAACAGGAGATGCTATAAGAAATTAGACGTGTGGCAGGGAATCTTCGTACAATCAATTTCTATGTTTGAGATTTCAAAGCTTAGAATGAAGAGCTGTCAGATAAAGCCACAAAATTTCCCAATTTAGAACATGAGTTTACAAGACAAGTTAAGTAGGACGGAACAGGACAGTTTCCCCACAAACCGAAAAATGAATGAGAACACTATCATATGCAAAATGATAAGAACTAAGCAAAATTGCATCTAGGATTCATAAAGAACAAGACATCAGCATTTAGTTTCTACGCATCACTTCTAAGAATCACTCTTAGATGAGAAAGCATCACACTCTTACTCTTAAATTCATAACCTGAAGATCCTCCTCTCTCCCTCATAGACGTACTTACAGTCTTATATATAAATTTGTGTCCTCTTGACCCCAATCCTACCTAAATAAGGACTAAAATCCTACTCTAATAAAGATTCTTATTATTCCCTAATAGATTTAAATCCTAAACCAATAAGAACAAACATAAAATAAAAATGCTTGAATTCCTTTTCCAATTAAATAAAATTAATGACAAAGAAAACAAAACTTTGAACTAAGCTTTATTTTCCATCAACAAGTGCAAGCACACTTAGCTCTTATACACAACCAAAATAATAAACAAAGGTGACAATATTACCAAAGAACCACACTCTCAAGCAAACATTAAACTCATTATAATTAAATGTGAATGTTCACAAAGGAAGAGGAGTAAAAGGAATCAGCTTAGGAAATTCTGGATTCACAAAATTCAACTATCATAATTATACCTGATGATTTATAATATTGGCCGACAGCCTCTGGATTTCCCTCTCTTCATGATCTGCAAACAGTTTAGCCTTGATTGCTGCAGCTGCAAGACCAGCTTTTGCGGCGGCTTTAACTTTTTCAGTGGACAAAGGAGTGGCCTCAGACTCATTTTGACCCCGTAAACCATGTAGGTTGTCATCTAAAGTATAACCATAAAAATTACAATTGCAATAAATACATGAACATATTTCATGAACAGGGCAAGCAAAACCCTTGTCCTACCATTTTGTTGAACCGAATTTGTGACTTCTCCATGAATACTACTCTCTCTACCACGTGATCTCTCTGAATTCGTCCTGTGGAAGTACATTGAATTCATATAGTATGATAGTATCCTCAAACTCATATACAGAAAACCAACTTAAAATCCCCCAAGATCTAGTCTAAAATAGGGACAATTAGCAATCCATCAACACACAAAATATTGAAAAAAAAAAGAAGCAAAAAGGGAAGGGGGCTTTATAGCAAATCCTTACAGCAGAATCTCAAACTAACCCATTCACGTAGTATCCTAAAACAGCAAAAGCCAAAATGTACAGGTTAAGGAGAAGAAATCACCCACCTATTATCCTCAGATAATGCCGCCAAAGATGCATGAGCACAAGCAGCAGCAACTCTTGGCCCAACAGAAGAGGCCAAAAAAGCAACCTACAAAATTTTCCACAAGTAAAAACCATCTTTACATTCCAGAAGAGTATACAGCTCCCTCTGCCTCTTCCTATCTATGTGTGTGTGTGTGTGTGTGTGTAGAAATACTTATCTTTCTTCTGTAAGTAAAATATTATTAAGAAAAGCACCATGAGGTTGTACCCAAACAAAAAAAATAAAAGTGTTTACAAGAAAAAGAGCCAAGGTGTACAGCATCATCTTGTTAACTTTAAGCGTCAGATATAAAATCCATTTTGAAAGTAATTTGACTATGTCAACTAGCCAGTATTTATTTGCATTACCAACTGAGAGGAACATAACTATATTGTTTTGGATAATTCAGATAAATCATCACAATTAATAGCTTCCATAAGATAAACAAATTTTAGGCAGAAAAGGCATAGAGGTTCACAAAGTTCTCAAATTGAACTGTTGTTTCAATTAAATCGATGGAGCATAGAACATACCAATGCCATAACTGGATTTGGATAATTTGAAAATGGAAGCCTGCTTTCAGAATCGACATCTTGGATACAGTATCCTACACAAACAGCATGAAATGAGAAATTCAGGTATGAAATGGCAATAACATACTTTCAACGTTAAAATTGCGAAAGACCAAGTTAGAAAGAGTAACAATTAGATCACCATTTGAACTTGGATGCAATCTTCCACGCTCATCTCTATTAACTGACAGCTGGGAAATCTTGGGAACTTCAATGTTCTCCAAAAGGCCGTCCTCCATGGGTAAACGGAGAAAATGAAGGATGCATTGTGCTTTTGACTTGGTGCCCACATGCTCTGCAATTTCATTCCAATTTTCATGGTAAAGTTCCACTGCCTCAAGTAGTAGAAGTGTTTCTTGATCACTCCAACTTTCTCCATCTAGATCACCATAATCATTTGTAGAATCCATCTTAACAAAATCCAAGCTTGAGTGACTGGCTACAAATCTACTCTCATGGAAACAGTTGGAACATAGTAGTATATCAACCTGTTGTAAAAGATGTCAATTTGCCACGGGAACAGAACCATAATAGTAAGAAACACCATGATCAGACAATTGAGATCAACTTAAGATTTCTGCAGGCATTTCTTACATAACATCTCCAGCTATCTATTTGGGAATCTCAAAGCTAATTGTTTTAATAGAAAGAAAATGTTAGATTTGGAAAACTCTAACACCATTTAACATAGTAAATCACATTTTGAACAGTTAAGATCACCCCATGTCACCTGAAACTATAGTTTAATCTGTACTGACATGTAAACATACATGTTCTTAAATATTTTTAATTCTAAGTATTAGCCCCTCTCTTTTAGTTAATCACCAGGTTTCCCTTATTGATATTTTGATCTTTGATCAAAAAAAGGGAAATAATGACCACGCACTAATGGATGCAAAACAGTTTCGATTTTTCTATTCTCCCCCTACTATTATCCATTCCAACAGATAAACTGAGCAGCAATATCGTGCTTTCCCGTAAAAGCATGTTTAAATAATTGAAGTTACTCAAGTTGACCAAAAATAATCCCATGGTAGTTATAAACTGATAAACGATCATTATTACGTCATTATGCTAGTGTATATCCTTCAGTAATCAATTCAAATAACTTCATGCATTTTCAAGTTCCTTGAAGATACCAATCAGAAAAGCATGAAAACAAAAAAAGATGTAAAGACAAAAAGCATATGCACAAAAGTATGTAAGTTACCTCCTTCTGTGACTGATAGTATACAGTGGGGAGAGGCTGAGAACAAAAATTGCAACAATTTTCAGATAAACGCTCTCGAATTCTGTTGTCCAAGTCAGAGAAATCGTTATCATGGCATGACAATGAAGAATAAACATCAGTCGCCTTGAGTTTACATTTGGGCTTGTCAAATTTGATCAAACTATCAATAGACTTTAAAGCATCTGACGGCACATGAACCTCACCATTTGTATCCTCCCTTAAATAGGAACCACTATTCCAAGATTCATGGCTTGGTTGATCTGCACAGTAATTAATAATTCCCCAATGATCAAGGAACCTCACAATTCTAGTTAAATCATCATGCTCTACACCAACTACCAACCCTTGACAATCAGCAACTGTAAGCCTTTTTGCTGGATTTTCCATGTACTTGGCAACAGCATAGTTTCTACATTCCATGTACTTCTCTGGTGTGTGATCCGGTGACTTTCCAGAAAAAAAATGTGGCACAACTTGTCTTTCCAGTCGATGCACAGTTGCTGGTGAAAACCAATCTACTCAAAGAGGACCAAGAAACATAACAATGTTAACGTAAATACTAGGATATTCAGGAGACAAAATCTTTACCCAAAGTACATGCATGCAAGCAAATCCTCAAACCTTTTTTAGAAGCTCAAAGATGTTTATAACCAATATTTTTCCACCAGAGTTCTTGTAACTAGGTTCTTACTATATGTCCAAAGACTCTAAACCACTAAGCAGACAGTCAAGAATTTGAATTCTTCGCAGAGCCAACTTACAAACCACTGAAAGGCCTTGGGCACTGCCTTCTAAAGATTAAATTACGACCAAGATAACAATCAATACAATTTGAAGCCTTGCAAACAAGGATTGAGCTCATATCCCTAAGGCCCTAATTAATTACTCATTTTCTCCCTTACAACCTGATAGTACCCTACAATTTCTATTAGTCACAGAGAAAACCCAAGACAAGCTTATTACCTAAACTTCGAACGCCAATATTTTCCAAACTAGTACACTCATTCAACCTTACATACCGTATATACCACACACACACATATAAATATTGCAAAGAACATAATCACATCCACACTGAAATTTGTTGTATACCTGAATGCATAGGGACCACAAGAACTCTACTTCCAAACCTTTTAATAACGCCCTTTCCCTCCATAATCTCCGGCGGCGTCACTACGTAAGCCGAATTCCCACCATCACCACCTTCCGCAGGCACGGAAGAAAGCGCCTGCAGCTGACCATACGATACATTCTCCAACTCCGGCACCGGACCCCTTGTACCGCCGCTCTCCCCGGCCAAATTCGCTCTCTCCAAAGCCGCAATAGACAAAACCGAAGCGTGAGGCCGATTCACGGCGTGCTTCGTGACGAGAGGAAACTCGCATAAGCGAACGCCGCGGCCGTCGAGGAACTCCACGTCATGGGTGGCCGGATCGGCCTCGGTGTGACAGTGATGGGCGTCGGACTCGTCACGGTGATGGTGCTTATGATCGATACAGTTAGTATTGCGGTGGTTGTGATTGTTATCATCATCAACGGCGTCATCTTCGTCTTCGTCTTCAGGGTCTTCTTGTTTGGGTTGTTGTTTGCGAGTGATTTGGGCGTCTCGCTTTCGCCTCTTCCACTTGCCTCTTCCATCTATAGAAACAATCAAAAATTAACCCAACAACAAGAACAAAAATTACAGAGAAAAAATGAAAGAAAAAGAGGGTTTTAGAGAAAGGGTTGGTCGTTGTTGATTAATTAAGGGAAAAGAGTAGTGTAGTCTACCAGAGGAAGGGAAAGAAGGAGAAGCTGGCATTGTTTGAGGAGGGAAATGTGGAGATTTGTGGGGTCTTTGGATTGGTTCGCGTTGAAATCAAAGCTAAAGTGATTGACACTTAGATTTAGCTTCGGCTGTGGCTCTGGCTTTTTCGAGAGAGAAGGGAGCAACTGATTTGCATTTGCAAATTACGCTCTGTCCCTGTGATGTGCGGATGCCTGCTGCGACCTCTATTTCACCTCTCTTTTTAATTTACATTGGAACCTTTATGTTTCACGACGCGCGACTGAGCGAGTGTCCTCGGATTTATGCTTGGAGGTCATAGAGCGTGCTCCACACGTGCGTAGTGCCTTTCTTCTTCTTTTTTTTAGTAACTGTTGCTACGGTCGACATTGAATAAATTCTTGCTCGGTTGTTTTTTTTTTTCATTTTTAGCGCAAATTCTTTTAAATCAATTATCTTTTACGCCTCTCAATGTTAATTGAATTGCCCTTAAGGGCTTCAGAAAAATTCTTTACGTCTGCAGACGTTATTATTCGGTTATATATTAAATAAATGACAATTATTTAAATAACATTTTATAAATTTTATGTACAAATAAATCAAAGTGTAGCTCACTCAACCCAACCATCTTTATTAGAGGTGTCAATGAGTCGGATCAGCCCGGGAATAAGTCGGACCGTGGCCCAACTTACCATATAATTTATTTAACAACAGTAAAAAATAACGTTATTTTTAAAGTAACATCACCTGTGGCACAATTAGGCTAATCATGATCAGCCTGTGGCTCGGTAAACCTGAGCAGGACCAGACCCTTTTTAACATCCCTAATCTTTATAGAAAAGTTGTTAAAGACGCTAACTTCACTCTATGAACTACCCGTTTGGGTTTTCAATTTTCATGTGATTGTCTATGTATTGGTGCTTTCTCAAGGCATCAGATCGGTTGTTTCGCAAACGTTGTGCCTATTATGTTCCGAGATTAAAACGTCGAAGTTTTAATAAAACCAAACCTCTCGGCTTTACTATCGCCTAAGAAAAGCCGATGCTCCCTCGTTCTTTTGATTTTGCTTACCGTTTTACTTCTTCAATCTTACGCTAGATCTTCTCAACTCTTTCCATCCTTCTTTTGCATTAATTCATGGAACGTATCCTTCCTAGGTTGAGGTATGTTCTTTACCAACAAAGCTTCGTAATTTTGTTCTCTATCAACTACATCCGGGTATCTTCTGTTTTTCATTTCTTTAGCGATCAATGATATGTTTCTCAAATTTGTTCAATTTTCCCGTAGATGTAATAGCCAACTCGTAGTTGTGTCTCTATGTGTTGCCACGGGAGATTCGTTATCTTTCTTTGATTTTGCTTCCCGCCTTAACCCTTTCCATTTGTTTCTAAGTCTTCCTACGATTCCCTTCTTGGATCCCTTTTGGATTTTCTCGTTCTTAGATCATTAGGAAAGTCAAATTCCCTGCTTTTCTCGGGTAGTTGCTCTAGTTTTTTTGTTAAATTTTGGGAATTTTCTCGGGTAATTTTTTCTGGTTTATTTACCAAACTTTTTTTTCTGGTTTATTATAAAAAACGTGTTGTTTCTTACAGAAGATGATGAGTTTGTGAATGTGTTCAGAGTTTTGGTTATTAGTGAGGCAATGCGATTGTTTACGTTGAGCTTAACCTCGAAAAAGGAGCAAAGTACTAATGAGAGCAACGGAGCGATGTTGTATCTCAATGTGAATGATCTTTGCCCTGCAAATAACTATCTTTCCTGGGTCAGTCTCGGGATCTTCCAGTCTGGTATAGAAGGTAATGAAATTGAAGTTCCTTGTCTGCTTAATTATGCACAATTTTGTAGTTGTAATTGCGTAGAAGCTTGTTACGGTTCTTTGATTTAAAGGAGTATTTATTAGGTGAACTACATGAAAGGGTATTTATTAGGTGAACTAAAATAGAGGATTTGCGTTCTTTAATTCTCTGGCTAGATTCCCTCTTAGCCTCTACTTAATCTTGAGTTTTCATATTGCATTTTGTCTTCAGTTGCCCTCAAGTTCTAGAGAAGTATGTATCTTGTTACAAACCCAGCCAATCTAATATCATCATTACGTGTGCCAGTCTGTAAAACGTTATATTCGACTGAGCCTCTGCTACCTCCACTTGAACATTCATAGGATGGTTTATTATTAAACCATCGAGTAGCCAAGAGGAAAAAAGCAGTGGTCTATCCCAGGTAATGAATTTCTGGTTAGATTTTGCAAAAAAGATAATCACTTTTCTACATCTTTTTCCATCTTTTGTTTGCAATATTAAACATAACATATACAAATTTCCAAACATCTTAATGCTTTGGTATAGAGATGAGTATGCCTCAAATTATGTTCCAGTGCTTTTTGTTTTATTTTAGAGTAACTCAAGCACTTATAACTACCGAGAGTAGCAAAAGTATAGATGACTATAGTTTGAAAGGAACGGAAAAAACATGGGTAGAGACTAGAGAGTTACTGTACAATTATTGAGTCACTTATTGCAACTCAAAGGATGGAAGTTTCTATGTTACTAAGTAATTTTTCATGGAAGTGGTGTTGCATTTTGTGTTAAATGGGATCTGTAAAATTTTAGGTTATATGTGGCTGATTCTGTCTTGATTTATACTTGTTTTCCGTTTGAGCTTTGATTCTTAACCAGAATATATATAACAAGTTCAGTGATGATTGTCCCTTTTAGGATTCACTGTTTAGTTTCACAAAGAAAAAAGTAGTAGCATATGGAAAGACAAATAATTCACAATTAGCAGCGTAATAAAATTTTTAACAATTTCGTCTTAATTTTAAAATTGTTGTATGTTGTCTCCAAAATCTATTTTCGTTTGAGTTTTGGTCACTCAACTTGTTATTTTAGATTATATTGGACAAATCTTTCAACTATTAGTATTGCTTCCTATTTCTTGTTTGGGAATGCTTTGTGATTTTATTATTCTCTTATGCAATGGTACAATAGAATGTTTTCATATTCAATTATTTTTGCAAGTAAAAAAGACGAAGAAAATCCTGAAGGAATCAGAGAAAACATTTATGCTTTAATGAAGGTAATGAAATTGAAGTTCCCTTTGCGAAAATCTGGACTTGAGGCTAATATAGTAAATTTAGTGTGACAACCATCTACGCTTTAATTTTCCTAACTTTTCACTGGAAGTCACAAATTAATTAGGGAAATGAGGAAATGTTCTGCAAGCCCTTTTACTTTTCATGTGTTTGAATCAGGGTATTAGGATGGGAGGGAGAAGGTTGATATGATGAGATATTATGTTTCATTCTCAAACTTGAAGTGTATGGAAGCTTTAACATGATCTTAAAAAGTAAATAGAGAACTTCCATGTCTTGGTCCATGTTGAAGTTAGTATATTATCTAGTCTTGACCCTCATCTTCTAGTTTAAAATGTTTGGTTGGATTGTCCTTTGGCAAGATATCATAACTTTTATGATGATATCTCAAGTCCAAACCACCCCACTCTTCATATTTTAGTGATTTAAACTTTTAGATTCAGCACAAGGTGTGATGGTGAAGTACTTGATCCACGTTTATATCCTAGCATACTTCTCAGTGAGTGTTGGAGTTTGTATATCATCCATTGCCGAGCTATACTCAACATAGATTTAAGTTTTTAAATTAAATGATCCTTTGACAATTTTATTAAAATCAAAGACAAGTTTCCATATTCCTCTCTGTTGCTATCTTTAATATGTTGATGTTGATTCCTTTAACAGCTATATCAAATGTTTGACTTTATTATTGACTTCTAATGTAGCGTAGTGCCACCATGGCTCTTGGTCACTCGCATCTAGAAGCATGTGAAATCATGTTTTGTGAGCTTTCTTCTTATATGGACAATCTTCTTATATGTGAAATCATGTTTAGTGAGCTTTCTTCTTATATGGACAATCTTCTTATATGTGAAATCATGTGCATTGATTCTTATCTTAGGATAAAGTGTCTAAGGGGAGTTCAGCAACCACTAAGGTTTATATATCTACTAATACATCAAAATTGGCTCCAAACAAAACTGAGAATCAGGTTGCGGCTGCAACAATACCTCCCATGGAGCTGAAAGCAACGATGCTGAGTGGTAATGAGAGACCTGAAACTAGCAGCATTACTGAGGAAGGTATATTGTTTTATATTTGTTTTACATTTACCGGTGTGTGGCTTTTTGGTAATTGTGATGGTTTTGATTTAAAAATTACTTTAAAAGATGGTTTGTGTCTCTAATTGCATATCCAATAATCTGCAGCAATGAACTGCACATGTTATACCAAAGAATATTTTCTATATTGTTGCTTTGATCCATTAATTGGAAAATGAAATTTGTAGAAGGCGGAAATTTTTTAGCAATCATGCAGAGTTGCATTAAATATACAGGAGATGTCACTTTTTATGATTTCCATGATGAAGGTTCTGAGGTTATAATTTTTGCATTAAAATTTCGTATGGCTTTGTGGGTGTAATTGTTAATCCCGTATATAGAGCCACTGAAGGAATTACATTCCAGAATGCAATGACATGTATAAGATTGGTATAGCAATAATAAATACTTTGGGCTTGATCAGAGCATTAACTAATTTGTGTATGACCTTTGTCATTACCCAAACCAATATTTTTATATTCCAAAAGATTATTTTAGAAAGTTAAGTGAGCTCTGTGAAAATTATGACTTCTCAGGGATAGTGTTTTGGTGAGTAGTTTGGAAAAGTTTTTATTTACAACCATGAGCATTTAATCTGAGCTGAATCGCCTTTTGCACTTTGAGTTATAAATGACTTCCAAGTTGATAAATTTCACTTCAAATAGCCAATTAAGACCTATCAGTATTCGTGTTGTTTGTTTTTCTTCTTAATGAAGGTGGTCATTTTTCCATATGCAATTGGTTCATCTTCTTGCTTCTCTTTGCTCTCTTTGGCGCATATTGAAGTAAAGTTGGAGTTAAGGCCTATACTTGTATTAGAATTGTTTAGCTCATGAATCCAAAAACCCTTTGTGGCAATTATACTTGTAGACTGTGATTTATTCTCAAAATTGACGATTGTTGATTTGTTTTCAAGAATGCTACTTTCAAGGTTGTAACCCATGAATACACATTTATATACAATCTGGTTTCTTTTTTTCCATTCCACCATGAGTTTCTCACAGCTTCATTTACATTATGGCTTCATTTACATTTTCACTTTTGTTAATATTTTCCCCCATAATGTTATCCTAAAAAAAATGGAAGTTCGATGTTCTTTTTTTCTTTTGTCCATACCATTATAAGAAGTTTCATGACAATCTCAAGAATTAAACATTTCGCATTTTGGCACAAAAATATTTTTTAACATAAGGATTTGTCATTTATAAACAATGCATAATGAACAAAATATATAAAAATTACATAATAATGAGAGTATAAGAAAAAAATTGCCAATTCTTAATAGGAAACAAAATATGCACCTTGTTGATAAAGATGCACAAATTAACTTAAACACTCTACTTTCTTTTCACTTTGTATTTACAAAATATGCCTCCTGTATATAGAGCTAGACAATCATGTGTCTCAACAAAACCACCTATATCTGCACTATCGTTGTTAACATTACTGTTTTGTCGTGAGTTATCTATCGTCACATCGCTCACACTATGTGATTGTTGTGCCTATAAGAATCATAAAAAATGGTATCATTAGTGAATTGTGAATAAGTTACTAAACATAATGTCGTTAATAATAGTATTCTGGCAAAATATAAATACTAATTGGGAGTTGGTCATATCCTAAAAAATGGAACACCTTCAATATAATTTGTTTGACTTGAATTGACAGAGACAACCTATCATTAAAAAAGTTAAAGAGTATATAATCAAAATGCTAGACTAATTGTTAAAACATTGAATCTTTTTTATTAAAAAGTACACATGTAAGGGACATGAAATTCAAGAAAAAAATTTACAAATAGAATCTCAAGATTACATGGTAATGTTGGTAATGCAATTGTAAGATTTGCTTGAGTCTGAACTTTTTTGGTTGATTTTTTTTTTCATAGCCTTCTCCAAGCCACCCCTCAATCTCTTACCAGAAGCACTTTTCTTCTTGATTTTGATTCCTTTAATTCCAATACTATTCTTTTCACAAATTTCAATCTCATTTTGGTTCAAGTGATCTGTATAACACTCGAATATTGAACCATCTCTTAACCTTGTAATCTAACATTGGAGCTTGCAATCGACTGTTGGACAGTTACTCCATTACCTTGTAGTCTAGCATCGACGATTTCCAACATCTTTAAAATACAATCTTTAACAATTTTGTAAGTCTCTTCACTCTCAAATGCTTTTGTAACCAACTGAACATATAGCCCACACAATTCTTTATACCACATACTTTGAAATATCTTAGGATCTAAATTGCTTATGTTGATTCTAGAATTTTCATCTCCCATGAATCCAAGTTTTGCTTTACGTGTTCACCTTTTCAATATTTACTAACTTGGGATCTCCATAATATTTTTCATAGTAAAAACTTTCAAAACGTGAGAACATAAAATTTCAACAAACTCAAATTTTCTACAGCTACAATCAACTTTTCCATTTGATGAATCATAAGTAACTTTATGGTAATAACTCTTCTTATGAAGGGTAATTTGATATTTTGTGATTGATCCTTCCTCCCTAAAACTTTCAATACAACAATTATGAGACTTACACCACTCATTTTGAAAGCATTTGAACACCTCAGTAGTATAAACACTAGATGCATGTTTCAAAGTTTCAATTGGATAAAATAATGAGGGACTACTTGTACTTGATTTAAAATTAGCCTTTAACTCTTTATGTCTACAATCTTCAAGGAGTCTTTCAAAGTGATAAAAAACTCCAAGAATTTGTGTTGATAAGTAACATACCTCTTTACGACACTATTTATGCTCTTACTTTTTTGTGTTGTCATCATGTCTGCATAAAACATTTGTCTTCCATACACTAAAACTCATTTCTCCTTTATCCTAAACATGTGCCTCAACCAATCATTGTCTTTAAGTTCGTATTTGCATAACATCTTATGCTATACATTTGTAAAACTTCCTCTTCTTCAAAATAATATATGTATGAGCTAAAATCTCTAGCAAAATTTTTGAATTGAGAGAAAACACCACTTAAATAGATGACTGCATTTTGATATATATGCCAAACACATAAGCGATGATGAGTTTTAGGCCATCTTAGTACTAAAGCTTTTGCTATTATTGCATCTTAGTCTGTAAGAATAATTTTAGGTCTTTTATCACACATAGTTTTTGCAAAGAAGCATTTTGTTTTTGTTTTATCTAATTATTAGAGAGTTAGAAACTTGACAATTTATTTGATTATGTTTGAATCATTCTTTCAAGGTACATCTTCATTTGTGTTCAACTGCCCTTGAATAACTCTTACGAGGGAATTTAATTCAGCTTTCTGGAAACATATGACAATAAAGAAGGTAGCGATAAAAGGATTAGTCTGCATTTATGAGTTGCATGTGGCAACATTAAAGTCCTAATAGATGTTACAGAACAAAATGAAAATAATTAACTAATGAAAGTGAATAATAAAATTAACATTTTGAAATGAGAGGAGAGATAGAACTGGGACCTTAACCTTATCTTAGTTATTAGCTACCCTTTCTCAGTAGGAGGATCTACGAGGAAGCTCCATAGGAAAACCTAAACCTGAATTGTAACACCCACATACCCCATGGAAGGATATGCAGATGTTACCTAAAATAGGACTTAAATATATCAAAATAATACAAAGCATTGCCGTAAATTCAAACAACCAATCATTATGTTTTCGTACATATTCGACTTTAAATAGAATTTAACCAGTATACTGAATTTATCCAAATACATGATTCAATTACAACACCATCCTAAATTAAAGTTATTACATTACAAATGTTGGCCCCTGAGTTCTTTATAATTGAATAAGCATGATTTCTTTTAATATTTGAGGTTTTAAATTGATGTATTATT
>JANZLX010000002.1:7010106-7034845 GCA_025531955.1 Erythroxylum orinocense | reverse complement strand
TCTTCACCCCTGAAGTTCAAGAAGACATCGTACTTCAATGGATGAGTGGCAGAAGAAGAAGAAGAAGCCATTATTGCAGAACGAAGGGGGTGGAAGATATCTAATAATATAAAATGGCCGTTCATAAGCTTATATGCATTATCGAAGATGTCTTAAGAAAGCTTTTTTTTTGGTTTACTGTGAAGCTTCCGGGAATTTTCTTCGAAAAGTAGCTGACAATTACAAGCCATTTTCTTTCTCTAATTACTATCTCACTTTTTTTTTGTTGACTGTGAAGCTTCTGTGAATTGCATGCCATTTTCTTTCTCTACCTCGTCTTTCCTCTTTGTCTTGGACTTTCAGCCAGCACTGGCTGAATTTCCGGATGATGATGTTCACTGATCAGTGGAGCGGGGTCCAACTCTTAAATTTCTCACGCGGTTTTGGTGAGACCCAGACCTCTTTCTTCACCAGGTAATTTCCTTTTGGTAGGAACTAGGACTATTCGGCCACGTCGAATTTACCTTTTCAGCGAGACTGACAGCTACTAACCCCACTTGTAAGTTGTAACCCAACTTAGATTGCTTTCAAATTCAATAGTTGTTGGCCTTAAAATTATTGTTCTCTCAAGACTTCATTTTACAAAAGGCAAGGCAAGTTGTCTAGGCCAGACCACTGTCTTTCTTGGTAAGAGTGATTACTGATTGTGAGTGCAACAATCACGGGAGGGAGGTTAATACTAGCAAATAGTTTGATTCCTAGCCATATAGGACAAGGTGATTACGGTGCTTCTTCACCGGAATAAAAACAGTGGGTCATAGGATAAGTAAACAGATTCTTACAGTGATGCAGAACCAGCAACCCTGTAATTTGAAGTACTTTCTTCACCACATTTGAACTTTCAGATTTGAAGAAACATGCAATGTCAAGAAAGACGTCCTTCTCCACCCTAATTAAGCCATTGTAACTAATTTGCAGCACTTGCTGGGTATCCTTACTGGAAACTATTGACAATTGATTCAATGAACTTCTCCACTTATTATGAATTTTCCCAATTAGGCTGGAACCTAAAACCTTCAAAGCTAAAGGATTGCCTTGTGCATATTTCACAATCGAGTTTAACAAGGACACATAATCATAATTTTAACAGGATTTTCTTCACCTAGTGCTTTTAAAAAGAGTTCTTCCTGTAATTTCTTGATGCCACCTGCTTTTGCTTGTTGTTATGCACAAAGCAACAACCTTGAAGCTAGCAATATAATACTGGACCACATATCCTTCAGAGAGCTAGCTTCCAGGGGCTTAATTTACATCAATGGACATGATGGCGATTACCTACTGTGAAGAGAATGAAATTCCTGGTTTGTCAAACTGTTACTATATTCTGTTCGCTTTCCATACTTCTGACCATGAGTCTCCCGATATTGATATATAGTTTGGTTTCTGCCTGCAGTTGTAGTCTTTAATCTGCTCAAGCCTGGGAACAGCTCTATGGCGTTGTGTGGTGATCCAGTCGGCACTTTAATTGATCAAGGGGGAAGGATCAGTTGAAAAATAGGCAACTTTTTAAATTGGATGAATCTGTGCATTGAGGCTAATGCATATATCATAGATTAGATTAGATAGGTACAAGAGGTTGATCTGGGCCACAAGCATAACTCTACCGCAGCAGCCTTGGTGTACCCTACTGCTCAACTGATGTCATTGACATAACAAAATCCCTGTTGTATATAGAAATTTATGTTTTATAATTGGAAGATATATGAAAAATTGCTGTGGGAATAGGAGAATTTGGCTTTACTGAAGCCTTTATAACAGATTGAATTTGTCTATCTAGTTGGCCAATTTGCAGGGCTGCAAGATCAATTTATTCATTGATTTTAACTATTATTTCAACTCTATTGAAAAATTCGTGACTACGAAACTTCAAAGTTTAAATAATGGTAAAAGGTATGAATTATCTTCTACCAATTATGCTTTCATCTCTTACGCTATACTTTCTGTACACTTATTCCCAAAGAAAAAATATCTACGGGTCTATCCACTGATGTTGCCATCCTATGCTCTGTCTAGCTGCTTCTTCAAACCCTAAACTTCTTCAAACAAGCTTTAATCTACTATCCAAGTCAGATACCGGTCAAATCCTGATGCGCAGTGCACAAGTTCTGGATGATGTCTGGGGAGTTTGCTAGTCTAATAACTGTCATAAATGGAAAGCCTGTCAATTGCATCAAAATTCGCTCTGACCCTGACACACTGGCTACCTAGTTGAGGGCAACCAGCATCCGACCACCTGCAGCTTACATAAATTTAAGTGGTGGACTGATTATAAAATATCTTCTAAAAGCTTGAAAGACAAGTTAAGGCAGGTATCGCCCAATTTTTTAAGGATGTGTTTGGTAAAGAGCTTATCAGCTCTTTTTTAGCTGGTCAACTCATTTTAATTGATTGACCAGCTAAAAAAGAGCCATAAGCTTGTTTGGTAAATAGCTGATTGGATTGGCTGATTTAACCCAATCAGCTAATTTTCAACCAGCTCCTAATAGGAGCGTTTCACAACAATGAGCTGATTTTATTCAGCCACATCTCGAAAATGCCCAACTCTTGCATCTCACTTCTCTAGACATTCCAGAGTCTTTCGTTGCTTTCCAAACTCATCTCCTTCTTTCGTTGCTTTCCAGACTCATCTCCTTCGTTTTTTCTCACCGCTCACCCACACACGATCGTCTTCCTTGCTTCTTTCGCTCACTCCCAGGCATCAACGAAGGAGAGTCGACCAAATAGAGAGAAGATTTGAAGTCGATTTCGGTGCCATTGAGGAGTTCAGTCCCAAAGTGCCATCGAGGTGTCGATTTCTGCTAAGAGGTGCCATGGTTTTCTCCTCAACCTTTCTGTTTGTTTGCTTCTGTTTGTTTGCTGAGATTTAGGGTTTTCGACAGATTGGGCTTTTAGGGATTTCTGGTGAAGGAAGCGAAAATAGCACCAAACTGGAAGAAATGGGGAGAAGGAATTGAAGGGCTGTACTTGTTGGGAAGACTGATGACATATGTGAAGATGCTTGCGGCCAGGTACTACTTTTTTGCTTACTGTTAGAAACTTCCATGTTTTTTTTGGGTTTATGTTCGAGTTTGTTCGGATTACCCGTTGCTTAAATGCATGTGGATTTTCTGGGTTTTGAGTTTGTTCGGATTACCACTATGATTATCAGATAAGCGTGTAGTTTGGTTCTATTTAGCTTTTCTGCTTTTGAAATTTGAAATGCAAGCAAATATATCATAAGGGAAAAAATATATCTATCAGTAAAACTTTGGTTGTGGAAAATTATTTACGAAGTTTTCCACAATATATTTCTTATTAGATACATACCGAATTTGTGATGGAGTTCCTTTGGAAGTATGAAATGATGTCCAATATCGGCCAATGCTTTGGCCATTGATCCAAGCTTCACCTTTCCCCATCGAACCAAGGTTCAGTGCGACTGGGTCATTTCCTCCAGGTGCATCTATAACAGTCTGATGATGTTCATGGATTGGAGAAACTTAGTTCATAGATGATAGCCCAGAAGTAAACAATGTATTCACTGTAAGTTATAGTGATGGTAATGTTTAGAAACAAATAAATCTCTTCTTTTAATTCTGTATCTCCTCTGTGCTCAAAGTGAGGGATACGGCCCTCGTATTGATCAATTGGTGTGGAATACCTTATACCATGTGAGTCTCTGGTCAGCAGTGCTTCCTAGCTTGTTCCATTGAACCTTTTTAGCCCCAGAATGGGTGTAAATTTGTAACTCCTCCCCTAGCAATCCAACCTTTATTAAAAAAAAAAATTGTTCCGACAAGTAAATGAAACATTTTAGTATTTCTCCGTGAAAACTTAGACCTAGAATTGTTAGGAGAATAAGATCCAAATACTTAGAAGATGGACATAAAATCTGACTAGTGAATCTAGTATTAGTAGGTGGAAGGTAAGAACCTGATATCCCCATGCAATATCAGTAAAATCCTTGTTCTGAATCCTCACTCTACGAAGTCCTGCAACCTTACGTTCAAGGTATGCTCCGGAATCCTATGTAACAAATGGAGTGATGTTACTGTTATGGAAAGATGATATTACTGTAACACGTGGATCATAATCAGGCAGTCTGAAGATAAAAGGAGAGAATGAGACTGGAATTACCGGTAATCCGACCATGACGCTGAGTAGGGAAATATTGTTTGTCCCATTTCTTAAATCAATCGTTTTCTCAAAAGTAAAACTTGTATTCTGGTGACTTCCATGAGCAGTTCCTGTTTACCAAAAAAAAAAAAAAGGTATCAAGTGCTAAGTTGATATGCTGGTTGAAACTCTGTTTATCAGAATATGAACAGAAATTCAAATAGTCTGTCATTCTCTGGATCCATTCTGATAATATTTATTAGCACCAAATGAATAGGTCCCAGACTTTGAATACTCCGACTAGTACGACCTCTCTTGTTTGATAGTTTTCTTTCCCAATTAAACATATGCATGGTTACATGTTTCAAATCTCTTATTCTGGTCCACCTCTTGGTTTATGTTTAGCAGCTACAAAGGGACAGCACCTCTACCGCACATATAAAGTAGAAGGAAAGGCTGGACATGAGCTCTAATCTTAGTTGTTGCATTTTATTAGACTTCAGTTGAAATTTATTTACAGAGGACAGCTTTTTCGCTACATGTGGAGGGTATCCTAATGTAGAATACTGAATTGGAAGAGTAAGCTTAATGCTGTGTTTCAACTTAGATGTGTGAATGTAATTTCTTGAAGCACATATTCGGTTGAGCAAATGGAGAAACGCAGACATTCAATGTTGTAATGCACCAAACAGATACTTGCAGATTTAAATAAATGCAACATTTTTCCGGTATTATGAGGTTTGGTAAATCCTTTTTATACTTTGACCATCTACGTCACTACCAGCTTCGCATAAGTGTTATTCATCAGACTTTCAATCTCTATGTCCACTGTCTGTCATACAAAGTAGTGACTGAGGGGTGGAAGCTTACCAACATATATTCCGTTAACATATGCGTGTAAAACGTGTCCGTGTGAGAGAGCACTAAGCACTGCTTGACCATTGGAGGAGTTATGTTGAAACCTGCAATTTTCCAGTTGAGTATGCATAAATTAGTTGGTGATTTGGGGTCATCTAATTTCAGTCAACTCTGATCTTGCCGATGCTTATTAGTCGATTGAGTGGATTACCTGAAAGTGTACCAAAGATAATCTGATCTATCTTTTGTTGCACTCATGTGATCTAACAGCATTTTGGCTCTTAAAGTCGTCTTCTCAAACTCAACACCACCTTCTTGGTATTGTCTCCATTTTTTAATGGAGTTGTACTTCTGTCTCAGGGCTGTTGATCTTGTAGTGTATTGTGCACTTATCTGCCCAGGTGGCAAGTTGTAAAAGACGATAATGAAGTAAATTTGAGATGCTTGATTCATTGGTCATTAATATGTGAACCAAAAAGCTGACAGAAAAATTTTAATTTAAATGGATATAGGGAATTAAAAATATAGAGCATTGTGGGAGCTAGAAAACATGAATCATGATATATGTCACTCCCCCTTGTTCCATCAATTTCAGTGTCGTGCATAAGGACATACCCTTGCTGTGTTAAAGGCTATGGTCTTGCAGTCTGGTAGAATGCTTATTGAATGTTGAGGCAATTCATATTCAACATTTTGAAACAGTACTTTGACATCTCTTTGCTTGTCGTTATTTACCAGAAAAGCTGTACATTCACCTGAATTTCCTTTGAAAACGTATGCCTAATGGGAGAAAAAGACCAAACAGGGTCGGACATTCTGAAAAATTATTTTCTTGTAATTAAGGAATGTACTCTGAAGTCCTTATTGTCTTACATCTTGCATCTCACCAAGAGGATTTTTATTTTGCAATCCATGGAGTAAAGCATTTGAACATGACTTGATTGTGGCGTGTAATTCCTTGAGATGACCCCATTTTGGTTGCTTAGTTAAACCTGAACCAATCAGCCATTGCATTATCTTTGGCTTCTAAATTCATATAACTTGTCAAAAAGCATCCCCATACTTACCATATTCATCAAGTGGCGCTTCATCATAGTAACTAGTTGTTACAAATGCAGAGGCTGCTCTTCCAAAATTGGTTCCTCCATGATACTAAAAAGAGGAACTACGTTGTCAGAGTTTAAGGTTTTTGGCAGTTAGTTCATATATATCAAACCTTGGATCAAAACTAATATAGGAGTTGTGTATGGGGCAATTTCCTGCATGTTTTTACTCTAGCAAATCTGTATTATTGTACTTGATACATGAGAATGCAGTCTATGACACAGATTAAGATAGTGTTAAGTGTGGCATACCATGTAATAATTTACATAGCTTCCATTTTTGGCAATGAATAGAGCTACTTGAAATGCTATATCTTGTGCAGATCTTATGTATGGTTCTCCACCATATACTTGATACCTTCAGAGAAACATGAATAGTATTTACTGTCATATATATATATATATATATATATTAAGTCTTATAAAATCTGGTTTATAAAAATACAAAAAAAAAATTCAGGTGATTCTTTCTAGCATACCAAGATGTCCAGTTTTCTGTCCATATTGATGGCTTGTTTGGTGAGTTGGGCCCTGCAAATGTTTCTCCACAACTCATGCCATTGCATGCGTTGATCTGTGCATATGGGAAGTTGGCACGTAATTGCCAATATTAAGTAATGCCAAAATTGAAAGTTCAGAGGGGACGATAATTACTTTAAAGTATGAAGACAAGCCATTTAAAGAAACCATTTTCTAGTTATTTTTTGCTTGTAGTTGTCCCACTAAAAGCATATATGATTTGCCCCACTAATGGCATATATGATTTGCATTCTGATAAATTTACTCATTTGGGAACTTGCAAGGCACTGTTTCAGAGCCAGCAGAATCTATTCAAAGGAACTAACCACAGGATCAGGCGCATCATCTTGCTTTGACATCGTCCAAGGCACACCTGTTTGAAGCCCTACAGCCATGGCTGCAGCCCAACGAACATAACTTGGCCCTTTCTCATGGAAAGCTGCTTCTACCATTTGGTATTCGTTCTCAATCTGCATGCACATTGATTATACAATTAGATCACCATAATTACATTTGGGATGATTGATCCTTGCAAATTTTAGTGTCGAGACCTGGGATAGTATGATTGGCCCTCCTTGTGAAGCGTACAAGTTCTCTGATTTCATCAGACTCACTATTTTGGTTACAAAACGTTGCATCTGATACTGTAATTCCCCAATACGATAATTAGTTCAACATAGCAGTATTTGCTTTCATAAGCATCATCGTTTAAGAAGTTATTTTCTGTGAACTTGCATGATTTTGACATAGCACCCAGCTTGAGAAGTACCTTGAATGGTTCATTGTCGGATCGGAAGACTATGCCTGGGATATCATGCAACCAAAAGGGGAATCCCCTGCAAGGACATAACAATTCTGAAATCGTGAACTTTTTCCTTGTTCAAGTAAATGGGCTGAATGGCAAGGAACATTGAGGAAGTGGAAATGTGGAGTTACCCATAGCTCCATTCAGCCTCTATGAAGGGTCCAATTCTAAGGCAAGCATATAGGCCTTGAGCTTGGATTTCCTTCATGAACCTCACTATGTCTGCTCTGCCACTAAAATCATACTGCAACCAGTTTCCCAAGTTTAGGAGAAGAATATTGATCGAAGTAAATAGCAGATAGAGAGAGAGAGAGCCAGAAAGAGACCTGCCCTTGTTGCGGTTCATGCAGGTTCCAGAATGCATAGGTTTGTATGACGTCCAAGCCTCCTTCCTTGGCTTTGGATATTAGAGATGGCCACATCTGCAGAGAGACAAAAGGAGTTGCTTTAGGATTGCTCGGTACTTAACCTGTTTAAGTAATAATCCATTTTCGGAATCAAGCTCCAAAGTTCCTAGTTATCATGTAAAAGCCACCATTAGCCGGAAATGACACGTGACATCGAATGCAGCCTTAACGTAGTAACTAGTAAGTGGCAGCATTTGAGTTTGTTGGGAGGTTTACTTTCTGATATAAAGTTTCAGAAGATAATGCCCGTGTCTGTTAAGTAAAAAGACAAATTTGCTTTAGCAAGCCATTGGCTTTTAAGATTTTCCATGGAACAAACTATGATCCTCCCTTATCAGGATGGCTATTAGCTAATTTTTCGGTTGGACGCTTTCATCTTTCTAAATTCTAATTCCTGTTTTGGTCACTCCCCTGCACTCTCTCAATCTCTCATTCTGTGTGTGTGTGAGAGAGAGAGACAGAGAGATTGCACAGTGAGATAGAAAATGTATGATAACTTGTAGCCAAAAAAAAAAAAAAGTATGATAACCGGAACAAGAAACTCGTAACTTTGTAATAATGGCAGAAGAGCAATCATGGCGAATTATAGAACTTGCTGACATGGAAACAGAGAAATGAGGTAGTGGTACATTAAGGAAAATGCATGCTAGAATCATGCCTCCCTAATGACATGCCTTACGAATTGGAAACAGCTATGGAAATGATGGAGAGATGAGTTGTAGTGATGAGAACTTACGTCAGGTGTGCTACGAGGATAATGGATTGAACCAGAGAAGAGTATCTTGTGTTGGCCGTCGATGATCAACGATCTTCTGTCATATGTAACATCACCTCCTTGGACGGTGGTGTTCAAGGCCGTTGACAGTAATGCCAACCAAAAGAAGAACAGCAGGCGGAGGCGAGCTGTGTCCATAACGATTCTAATTCAAGCACCAACACTAGCAGGTGAGTAGATTGCTCCTCCTTATATCACGTTGCTATCTAACAGTACCTGGAAGCATTATTTTAAATGAACTCAAAACCATGGATAGTTTCCAACATGAGTTTGATAGTGAGAGATTGAGAAATAAAAAACAAATTGCAAATTGGATGTCCTAATCTATCTTAAACTAACATTACTCAAAACTCCGTTCTCGAAGGTGCTGCTTTTATGAGTCAAAAAGAGTCAAAAGTGCCAGAATAAGCCGAACTCATTACGTCCCTAACATGAATGCCTTCTGTTACTGTTATGGAAAACGCTGTCCATGTCCATACTGTTTCGTTATGATGTGTTACAGTAACATTCATAGCACTTCTATTATAGGTAAAACTTTACAAAAGAAAAAATCTATGCAATTTCCGTTGTTTATAATATATTATATTGGCAAAATCGTTCTATTGACCGTCATTTTTTAATCTATTGCTTTGATTATAATTTTCTGACAAGATCTTATAACACGCCGTCAAAACCTGCTTGTCTTAAGTTACTATTATTTAAAATATCTGAAGTAATCGATTGCCCCATACAGTAAAGAGTTCCAATTTGTACATATGTCTCAAGCTCACACAACAAAATCAGCAATTGCCAATATTAAGCTCAGGATAACGTTTCCCAAAAATGTGGAGTACTCGTCAAGCAAACGTTTTGTAGCTGCTGCCAAATAGATCAATTTTTTCAGGCTTTAACGCATTATTTGTAATATGATTAAGATTCAATTCTCACTAACGATCTGGCTTAACATATTACATGACGTATCACATGGCTTATAATTTCAAGTTTATATTTATATTCACGAAAACAATTAGTCTTTATTATAAAAGAAATTAATTGTGTTTTAAAGACAAAAATTAAAATTTGATAAAACATCTAAGTTCTTTCATGATTTTTGTATGTTGTCTAAATGAAACCAACTATCCTAATGAACCACTTCAACTAACGAGATTCATCTAATGGATGGAGGGAACTTCTCCTTCCTCCCCTCTTCTGGGTAAATGTTTTTGGCTTCTGCCACGTTCAAGTTGCAGACAAAGAAGTTATAAGCATCAGTAAGAAGTTTTTTTATCTTTCTTATATTCACTATCTCTTTACCTGCAATTAATATCAACTAACAAACTGCGAGAATCAGGGCAACTAGAGTGAGGATGCAAGGAAATTTACTAGAAACATGGCATGCTGCT
This sequence comes from Erythroxylum orinocense, assembly GCA_025531955.1. Classification (NCBI taxonomy): domain Eukaryota; kingdom Viridiplantae; phylum Streptophyta; class Magnoliopsida; order Malpighiales; family Erythroxylaceae; genus Erythroxylum; species Erythroxylum orinocense. The sequence continues at coordinate 7,024,862 of JANZLX010000002.1, read as the reverse complement.
TTGTTTCTTCACATAAAATAGCAATTGAACTTCCAAACGTACATATACATTTTAATGCACAAGTATCTAAAACCAATTGTATCATAAGTAAGTGACAATGAATAAACTTTTGCTAGTAATTCTGCTTAAATCCAAAGGGTAGTCGAAAGGGAGGAGTTTTCATTGCATTTTCCTAAGGCCAGGGTGATAGTGTAAGTTATGCGTATTTTCTATATATTTCTTGTATTATTTTCATTATATATGTAAATACATTTATCACTGACAACACAATGTTTAATTAGGCCAATCATTGTTTTTTATAATGGGGGGAGAACAAAAAATAGCTTAAATTACAAGTCGAGGGATACAGAGTCCCGACATATCCTCAAGGAGGAAAGAGTGGCATCCAATAGGTGGGTTTACAAAAGTGGTAGTTCCTAAATCAAAATGTGTGGCATAGTTCACGAACTAGTCTGCGCATCTGTTGCTCTCTCGATAAATATGACAATGGATAACTGGCTAGTTTCAAGTAAACAGTACATGAATACTCTGAACTAGAGGATTGAGAGCCCTAGACCGGTTAGTCACAGATGATAGGAGATTAATTTAAGCGAGTCCACTTCGAGTTCAATCCAACGATAGCCTAGGTTCTAGGCGAGTGTGAGCCCAGTATACACTCCCTATAATTCTGCAATCACCGACGAGCATGCACCAAGGTTCTGACTGAAGCCTCCTAGCCAATTGCCGCCACTGTCCCGTATGATGCCGCCTGCTGTGGCAGAGAGTGGGTGTCGTTTGCACGCTCCGTTCGTGTTTAGCTTGACCTACCCAATAGGAGGCCTGCACCATCCAATCAACTACGCATGTCGAGGCCAGTAGCCTGGGCTCACTCCACCTTGCCACCTGGATGCTTGGTGTAATTGACCTACATAAGACAAAATAACATAAATAAGTGATGATGGCCAAAAGAACTGCTCATCAAAGAAAGACCGATTACGCCAGGTCTAAAAAAACCAACAGGTAACACCAAACAAGATGGACCAATCGTGCGCAAAAACTTGGCAGTGGGAATGAAGATTGGTGGTGAGCCAATCTTGGGCCGGCATACGGAAGATCTAAGGAGTGATGATGTGCGAAGGAAAAGAGCTCCACACTTGTTGTGCTTTGCCGCAGTCACGCACAATAAGTTGTGCGGATTTCTCGAGACCATAGTGAGAACATGCTCCATCCGTAGTAAGGTGTCGTCGAACCTGATGCTGATTTGAGAGTAATCGATCATGAGCGAGGAGCCAGAGAAAAGAGCGAATGCGTTGCGGATCGTTCCATTTCCATATGACCTTCCAAATACCATAAGGCGAGACTTTTTCGTGATCCATAATCAGGGAGTATGTGGACACTACTGTGAAGTTCCTCGTGTCTGAAAGACCCCGTATTAACTTATCCTGGCCTAGGTGGTTGTTTGGAGGTAAAATACCAGCAAGGGCCTGGCATATCGACATTGGAAGGCACGATTGCAAAGTGTCGCACTACCAATTACCGTCAGTGTCCACAAAATGTATGACACTGAGGTAGCGATAAGAAGCAGGAATATGCGTAGTTGCATGGTTAAGCAGAGGTCCCGCCGTACCTACCCACAACTAATATATTATGAGGCCTATGTAACTAGATGAACAATATAGTTGACAATCTTGTTAATGTTAAGCACTAGTACTGCAAAATCCTTCGTGAACCTCCGAAACATTATAAGACTCTTGTCAATCTTATCCCCTTTTAAACACCTTTTTCCTCTTTCCTGAAAACTCGATCCATCCTTTAAATGTAAGAAAACTGTGAGATTCCACATTGATTAAAGAGGAGAACGAAGTACGTCTTATAAAAATACAAATACCTCTTTCTCATAGACGCATTTTTTCAAGTGCAGGAAGAGCAAAACTATGAGGACATTAGTCCAATAGGCAACCCAAAGCGAGCAATAATTGTGAGTGGATGATCTGGGTTGTTATAAATGGTATCAGAGTCGGTTCTCGAACTGTTATGCCAACAAAGATGCTAAGTCCTAAAACGAGTGGATTGTGAGATCCCACATTGGTTAGAGAGGAGAACAAAACACGTCTTATAAGAGTACAGATACCTCTTTCCCATAGACATATTTTTTCGGGTGCGGGAAGAGTAAAATCGTGAGAGCCTTGGCCCAATGGACAACCCAAAGCGGGCAATATCTATGGGAGTAATCTGGGCTTGGTTCTGTCTGATTCTAGCTCAATGGTAAGAGGCGTGCGTCTCAACGCAACAAAACCGTGAGGTCAGGGGCTCGAACCCCGGCCAAAGCAGACAATACTAATCTGAGTGGTTGCGGTTCAGCGTACCAGATAACGTACCCAACCACACTAGGGCTGTTACAAAAAGTACCAAAGCCACGTTAATTCTTTATCTCTTTCAAATTCCACCACTACCATTATTACATCACCATAGCAAGGCCCATAACCCTCCTATCATTCTGGTGATCGTGGTGGAAATAATTGGAGACGGGGTCAAAGAGGGTGAAACAACTATCGTGGAGGACGGGGTGGACGTGGAGGTCATTCTCATTAACGAAGCAATTAGCAAAATGCTCATAGAATTCTCAAAATGATGGTAATCATGACTACTAGGCCTATTAGATAGCTCATGGAACCCACTTCAATGTTCCAAGCTTTTGAAGGTTTCTCACTCCAAGCTCCTCCTAACAAAGAATGATACATGGACTCGAGGACCTCGATTCACATGACCGCAAACTCAAGTAACTCAAAATTCTATTTTTTATTACAGGTAATATTTACTCTAAAGATATTATTATTGTTGATGAAACTTTAATAACTATTACCATATTAGAAAGACCTCTCTCACCTCTTCCCCTTTCCCTTTACATCTTACAAATGTTCTTGTCACTCCTCGCATAATAAAGAGCCTTGTTTTCGTTCAAAAATCACTACTAATAATAATTGTTTTATTGAATTTTACCCGGTTAGTTTTTATACAGACTTATAGGCCTGATAAGAGATTTGCAGGCGCAATAGCTCTGGTGATTTGTATCCAATTAGAATGTCAATGCGTCATCCTCTCATACCTCACCATCATTAGCTCCCACGCTCTATTGTTCCCTCTTCTACCTTATAGTATCGAAGGCTTGACCTTCCTAGACTTCATGTTTTTATTGTTTAATTAAAAATAATATTATTTCTTGTAATAAGGATTCTTACTCTCATATTTGTCATGCTTGTCAACTAGGAAAATATGTTAGGTTTCCATTTTATTCATTTACCTATCGTACTACAGAATTATTTGATATATTTTATTATGATCTTTAGATATCTCCTATTGAAAGTGTTTCAAGATTTAAATGTTATCTTACTCTCTTCGATAACTTCACACATTATTTGTGGATTTTCCCTCTTTGTGCAAAATTTGATGTCTACACCAAATTCTTTGATTTTCATGGATTTGTGCATACTTAATTTAAATGTGACATAAAAGCTTTTCAGCATGATAATGGATAAGAGTTTAATAATGCATCTTTTCATTATTTTTTGGATACACATGACATAAAATTTGGTTCTTATGCCCTCGTACCAAACCACAAGATGGCAAATTGGCAAGAATGATTTGTATCATTAATAAAATGATACGTACCCTACTTTTTTTAAGTCATTATGCCCCTTGAATTTTCGGTGGAAGCCCTTCATATTGTTGTCCATCTCCTTAACATATTACCCGCTAAAACCTTTAAGAATAAAACCCTTTATAAGGCCCTTTACCATAAATTGCCCACTTAATCTCCTTCGTGTGCCTTTGGATGCTTATGTTACCTAAATCTCTTATTCATTACTCCTTGCCAATTATACCTATAATTCATGCCATGTGTGTTCATCAACTATCCTTCCAATCATCAAGGGTATTGTTACTTGGACATCTCCTCTCTCGTCATGTCATATTCAATAAGTTTTCCTTTCCCTTCAGCTTTCTTCATAGCCTAATGCCCACCTTCTATGATTTTCTCCTCCATGATAACAATCCTTCCCCTCTATTCTTGTCTATATATTCTTTTACCAACCTTTGTACATCATCTTATTACCACACCCAATGTATCTATTGCCCAAACTACAGTCCCCTCTGCCTCCTCCTCTTCAACACCTATCCTTATCACCACTAAATCATCTCCCAACATATTTCCATGATCTAACACTTCTACTTTTACTCACAAAATGATGACCTAAAGCAAGCACAAAATCTTCAAACCAAAAATTATTTTTCACTTCACGCTTCTCCATCTCCTTTTATCTCCATTGTTCTTAAAACATATCCCTTTGCCTTTAAAGATCCACACAAGTACAATGTCATTCTTAATGAAGTTAATGTTTTGGTTAAAAATAAAACTTGGGACATTGTGTCTCATCCCCCCAATGTGAATGTTGTTACAATTAAATAGATATACCGACATAAGTTTCGCTTTGATGGTTCCTTTGAGTGCTACAAGGCACGTTTGGTTGTTTATGCTTTCATCCAACAAGTAAGCATTAACTATAACAAGACATTTAGCTATGTGTTCAAGCCTGTCACAATTTAAATTGTTCTTATTATGGATTTATCACGTTCTTAGCCTATTCTTTAGCTAGATGTCAAGAACGTCTTTGTTCATAGTTATCTAAATGAGACAGTTTATTATAATCATCCTTCTGCTTTATTAATTCCTATTGTCTAATTCATGTTTACCATCTTAATAAAGCTTTATATCCCTTAAACAGGCTCCCCAAATATGGTATCAATGGTTCATTAGTTACGTGTTTATATTTGCCACCTACCATACTCCATAAAGGAGCTACCTACCACACTCTTTTATGATTTTCGGATAATTTGAGCATTTGGCCACCTCCTCTTGCTCCAACTTCTGAGCTATGATAATATACATATATTTTTATTTTATATGTATTTTCATATATATTCCTTGTATTATGTTCATTACATACGTATACATTCATATATCTGTGCATGTATGAGCGCGTATGCGTGTGAATACACAAACACCTAAATAGGGCAATCATTCCAAACTAATAAAAAGATTAGTTTACGTGCTGAGTGTGAAAATATGTCAATTAAATATTATTAGATTGAGTCTATATAACAATGAATTCAAGTACAAATTGACTTTTTAAAAAAATTTAAAGATCAAAACAATGTCATTTTGATTAATTTAGTAAAACAAACAACATTTTTCAAATTAATTCGGATTGTTTAAATTAAAATAATCTAATTTTACTATTTTTAAATTTAACACTTGATTCTAATTCATTAGTGTACTAAAATATTTACTTTATAATCATGATGAATGCTTTTATCATAAAAAGGAGGAATTTTATGTTGAATTTAAATATAAACGAGTAAAGCAAATTTTATTCAATTCACATTTAAGATACAACAATTAAAATTATAAAATTATTAATGTAACTAATATTTGTCTGTCAAATGTTTTGGGTTCAATCTTTATTAACCCACCTTTCCTAATAAGCTAAGTAGAAATTATAACTAATTATTATATATTTATAAATAAAATCAAAATTAAAATTCTAATTATCTCTCAAAACACAAAAAACGAACAGAAAACAAGTTTATTTCAGTTATAAACTTCCACTCTGACGGTCCAACCCAAGCACACGGCGTTGAGCTAGAGATTGACGGAGTATGATGGAAATGAACCCACAAGAATATGGATTCGAACAGAGCCCACAAATATAAGCTCAAACTTATTTATGGGCCCAAAGTTCAAAACTTTTCTTGGAGTGTCCCCTAAGCCATCGTCTTCTTCTTTTCTAGTTTTCCCAGTTAACATCACTCTTTCTTCGGCCAAACCCTAATTTTACAAGTCTTTGTTCTACTATTTCGCGATGTCGGTATGTTCTGTTGGATCTACGTTATTTATCTAAAACCCTAATTTTGTTTTTGTCTTCATGGTTGTTTAATGTTCATGTGCGGATTTTTGCTCCAGATCTTCGAGTATAATGGGAGTGCGCTAGTGGCTATGGTGGGCAAGAACTGTTTCGCTATAGCTAGCGATCGGCGACTGGGAGTGCAGCTCCAGACTATCGCTACTGACTTTCAACGTATCTCCAAAGTCCACGATAGGCTTTTCGTGGGTCTCTCTGGATTGGCTACGGACGCTCAGACTCTGTATGATCGGAGTCTATCATACTTCTTTTTCTTCTTTGATTGTCAAATTATTTGACTTTATACTAAATTATGCACCTAATTGTCAAATCAAGCCATTATCTCCAAGTAACGCCCTTAGGTTTTGCTTGAATTTGAACTTGCTATGACGTGAGGGATCATTATCACTCTTATTATTGGATAGAACATACTTTGATGAGCAGTTATGTTTTGTTACAGATGTGATCTTTTAGCAAAATTGAGAAGAATACGGTTCCTTTTCGTGCCTTTTTACCTCACTATTGTTTTTGTTTATGATGAGTTCACATATTTATAAGTTGGAAACATTTCTACTCTTTCTGTACTTGTGTCTTAAGATCTATATATGTGTATGTGCAGGTATCAGAGATTTGTTTTTCGTCACAAACTTTATCAGCTGCGGGAGGAGAGGGACATGAAACCTGAGACATTTGCTAGCCTTGTGTCTGCTATTCTGTATGAGAAAAGGTACGTGAAATATGTGTATAATTGGGTTATAATTAGGTTAGTGACAATGAGAAGTGATTGGGATTACTAGTTTAATACTAAGAGCCTGCAAGATGCTTATCCATTTTGTCGCTTTGCATTTAAACAAGATTTTGGATTTAGTTTTCTTGACAAAATGGCATCAAGTTGCTGAATCAATTTTATGTATATATGATGAATATACATGATATCTTGCATAACATGTAATTACATACTGAGAGAAGATATGATGTGCATGTAATTCCATTCCAGATGCATTGAAACAATAAATAGTGATGTATGTTGCTGCAGTGCCATCCAGTTTCATTTTGTCATGTTTGAACCTTTATTCGTGCCTTTTAGTAACAGGGCGTCATTAGCAACCATTTTGTTGTTAGAAAGTTGAAGATTTTTTGAGATACTTTTGATGTGAAGCAGTCTGTTTAAATACATCATAGTAAAATGTGGTTGTCACTTTTTCTCAGATTTGGTCCATATTTGTGCCAACCTGTTATAGCTGGTTTGAGTGATGAAGACAAGCCATTCATTTGCACAATGGATTCAATCGGAGCTAAGTATGTTCTTTCTTCTTGCTTTCTATCTTTTGAAGCTTCAAAGCACCAGCAGTTATGGTTTGTTTATTAACTTGAGTTTAGTTAGTTCCTATAGATTAGTGGAATGCTTATCTTTAATCTATAGGTTTATGGAAACATGAAAAAAACTGTGGAAATTCTGAACAACTCTCATTTCTTTACCACTGCACTTTATCTTCGTAGTATGTCAAGCGGCATGTGATCTTATAGAAATGACTGTTATCTACTTGAGATCCAGTTACTTACTCATTAGTAGACACGAACGTATCTATTGGCTATCAATCTTTCCGTTTTCCTCGCATGAGCAATATTGACTTTCTTGACATCATACTGCAATTTCAAACACTTTTGAGTCGTCAGATTCTCTATTCTGTACTCCTTAATGTGATATCGAAACTTCTATTACCATTATCGTTGCTATTATTTTTATTTTTCATAAATGCAGGGAACTTGCAAAAGATTTTGTCGTTGCCGGTACAGCATCAGAATCACTTTATGGTGCATGTGAAGCAATGTTCAAGCCTGACATGGTTAGTGCTTAATGTTGTTAGAGAGGATGTTCCCTTATTTATCAGTATATTGAGGAAATTCGGGGTAACTTATTGCAGTTTAGCCTTAAGATGTTTTTTATTTAGATTAAATAATCTGTCATCTTGAAATGAAAAGTCAAGTCAGTTTAGTTGACTTTGTTGTTCCTTCAAGAATAATGTCTTTGGATGCTAATTACATCCAGATGGTGGGCATAAGCAAGTGTTCAGCTTATCCGTTGTCTGGCATGAGTAACAGTTGACAAAGACTGAAAATTATTTTGGCTGGTATATTGGATAGTTCAGTCACACGTTCTATAGAAAATTCTAAAGCCTGCAACTGTGGTAGAGAGGTTGATGGAATTCTATTATCCACGAAATTGTTTGGTTTCTACCAAAAGCTACAAACATTAATTTGATTTTACGTCTGTCCAGAATGGTTTTAATCTATTGACAGGATTCCTTATATTAAGTGTGAGCCATTGCTGCAGCCTTGACAATTTAGATTACGATGTTTTGTCACAAATTGAAGTTTATAATATTAGGATTGTCATATAGCTGAACTGAACCCCAGTTTTACCATGTACAATGATAACACTGTTAACTAAAAATATCTTTCCCGTGTCCAGGAACCTGAGGAGTTATTTGAAACTGTCTCCCAAGCATTGCTATCATCAGTAGATCGAGATTGTTTGAGTGGTTGGGGAGGACATGTCTATGTTGTGTAAGCCTCTTTACACTTTTTACAGTGTTAGATTGTATTTTTAATTGTGGTGAAATTAGCTCCTCAACATGCAATTTTTTAACTTTTAAGCAAGTGGTCATGGCAATTACGAAATTTTGTTTATTAAAATATTACTGAACTTTGCTTACAGTCTGTGGGGGGAAAGACGTGGAATGAGTTAAATGAACAATATTGGTAGAATAGCAAATATTCAAGCGTATTTTCATGGGATTTTGCTTAGCCTTGTTCTTAAGATATACCGAGTCAATCATGAACGAACTTGGAAGATGAATCTCAGGGCATGTTGGTGGCATATTCATTCTTGGTGAAAGATGTAACTACGTGACCAAATGCATGCTGAAGACATTACTGTCCAATAGCTTTTCCATAATAGCGACATTCTTTGCAATTCTTTTGCCTTACAAATTATATTTTCATATTTACTTTCTGTTAGTCAATTGCATTATGCTTTTCTTGATGGAGATTGATCCTTTCTTATCCATTCACGTTGTTGTAGATGTCATTCTAATATATAAATTTACGTGCTTGTCTATGCAGTACACCCACTGAAATTAAAGAGAGAATCTTGAAGGGTAGAATGGATTGATGTCTCATGAAGCTGAAAGGACATCTACATTTTCTGGTCAAGTTAAATGCGGGCATTGAACATTTAACAGTTGTATTGTTAGTTGTTCCATAGCTATATTGGACTGTTTTATGCAATGATTTTCCATTAAAATTACGTTTCGGGTTGGGGTCTAGTATTTTGGTTTTCTCGAAAGGAAACTATTGAAGTATAAGGCTAAGTTGAACTCCAAAAAGTAACACAGCCTATCCAAATAAAATTGTGAAGAAAGCAGCATAGCATTAACAAAGAATGTTCGGAACTATTTTGGTTTCGGGCATACGTTAGGATTCGACCCTTTTCCATTTTTAACATTCTTACAACTCCTGGTTTCGTCGACTGTCAACTGTCACAATGATTCGGCTGTGGAGGGAACGCTGTTATGACATGCTAAGGATTTGTTTGGGGTGATGATCCTATAAGCCCAAGGGGGCTTTTAGCTTATTTGCATTATGGCTTTTAAGCAAATTCCAAATTATAAGAGGCAACGTGGTTCTCTTTTGCACAATCGACATGAATCAGTAAGTATTAATTTTTTTTTACTTTAATAGGCTGCTAACAGAAATTATCATAGTTTAATTACATGTAAGATAAATTGTGCATTTCTAAAATAACAGTATGAACCATATTGCACTTTACTAAAAATAAGAACCTCTACCGTCAAAACGGTTTTCCGGACAGTCTTCTATTTTTTCTGGATTAAATCTTTTTTACACTTGTAAACTGTTTTTTCTTGCCTTAAAAACTCTTAAGGAAATAATACACCAGTCCATCTATTCTCGTCCCACTCGCACAGACCAACATCGTTTGCTTTCTGCAGCTACTCAACCCATCTTAGGATAGAATCTTATCCTGCGTCGCGACATTATTGACACGTGATTATAAGAAGAAAAAAAAATTAAGCTTCCATGTGGGATTTTTGCAAGAATGTGTTTTTTGCAAGAATGTGTTATCTTAATTAATAAAAAATCATCATGCTATATAAGCAAAAGCTTGAACATTTCTGCACCATGCAAGATATTTTGTTCCATGTTCCGTAATGTAATCATGTTTGATGCAACATTATGGTTTATCATTCAAAAGAAGTAGCTGCTTCTTTTTGAACCACACGCACATGAGAATATTGTACTCGCTAACTGCCCATCTCCCATATTCGTTTGTGAAAGTGTCAGTCGTAGCATCTGCAAAGCAACACGGGATTCTTGGCTTGGTTATTTATGTGGGTATGAAGCAAAATAGAGTAACATGTGATCACAGAAGAAACATTACTATAGATTCTGATACAAGTGAAGTTAGTGTTCCTACAGTTATGTACTTAAGAGAGTATGAGTATCCATCTCAGGGATTACATGAGAGTTCACAAAAGGTAGTCCTAAAGGCCAAGAAGTCACCCAGTTTCGAGTAAAGAGATTCAGCCCAAGTAAGCATGGACGTAACCTTTGTCAGTTCACAGCACCGGCGTGACACACACGTCAAGACTTGTCTCGAAAGGAACTAACCTTGTTGGAAAAATCATGTAGGAGAAAGGGTTAAGAGTTACTTGGATACTTCGTCTTTTCTGTTCCTTTTTTGGTCGTTATTGGCGTGATTTACACGTTCTTAACGCAATCATTTTGCAGAGTTTCTTGTTGTTAAGGGGCAGCTCTTAGTTTCCCTGTCCTCACCGAACAGAATCTTCGCATCTACTAAAAATCCTGCCGACGTAGCGTGATGCGTGTGCTTTTGGAGTAAGATGTTACGTGTATGAAGTTATCAATCGAAATTACGAAGATGCAAACAACGCTATTTTTCCAAAAGAATTGATTTTCAGACAGCTTAAATAATTGAACTTTGGATTAAGATATGAAAGGTTTGAGTATAGAGGTGCTCTTTTTTTCTAACTTGTGTCATATGGTTTCATCTCTTCTCAAGAAAAGCTGCCGTCTCCCACAAGAAAGCTCAAACGCCCTTCTTGGGGTGCACGAGTGCTGCAAGAATAGCATAACCTGTGAGCTTGAAGTTGGAATCTGGAATCTTTAAGCACGAGTTATCGGTTTCATTTTCTTTAAATGAAAGTTCTCCGTCTGTCCAAAGAAATCTGATGCCGCAATACCTCGAATATCATCCTCGTAAAAATATAATATATCCCAAACAAGATCTCAGTTCCCTTCTGCACTTTTGAGCGAATTCCTCTCTGGAAATGGACAACGAAGAGCGAAAACAGTCTATGGACGATAGGGAGAGGGAAAAACAAGCTACAAGGAGGGCTCCTTTTCCTCTCCTGGACCAAGTTCATTCAGATTTCGCCATGGCGATGGCTATGCAAGAACAAGAGAGAGCCTTTACCAGCCTGACAAGCATAGAAAGTGAAATTGAAGAAGATGGTGAAACTGAAACGTCAAGCCAGAATTACGACAATGATTACGAATTCTTCGAAGGCCTTGAATTTGAAGGAGACGTGGAGTACATGGAAAGCCAAGACAGTAGCAGCGATCAAGACATGGAAGAAGATGAAGTAGACCCTGATGAACTATCATATGAAGAACTGGTTGCATTGGGAGAGTTCATAGGAGAAGAGAAAAGAGGCCTGTCCTTGACCCAAATCTCTAAATGTTTGCTTGCCTGTAAGTACCAATGTACTGGGAGCAAAACTGGGACTGATAGGTGCGTAATATGTCAAGTTGAATACGAAGAAGGTGAACCATTAGCAAATCTTCCTTGTGACCATCCTTACCATTTCGAGTGTATAAGCAATTGGCTACAGATCAAGAAGATTTGCCCCATCTGCAACAATGAGGTTTCTGCTCCCAAGATTGCTAGCTAGCTAGCTAACTCTGACATCTGACTAGGTTTACTATTCTGAACTTATTCAACATTCATCTTCTATTGTAAATTTGTATATAAATCAAGTTCAATGTCAAGACCATAAACGATGTAGATTGGTCACAATAACTGCTTGTCTAATAGGTTTGTAACGATGTAGATTGGTCACAATAACTGCTTGTCTAATAGGACTGTACATTCACAAATTTGTCTGTAGGAGCCAGCTTCAAATATTCATGGTCGCTTTGCTTCTTTTTTGACTTTAATTCTTTCCTTTATTTCTTCTGTCATTGTTGGAAACCCACTTATCTAAGTGATATACTAATTCTAAAGATTCTTTTATTATTTAAAATTATTTTTATGATATATTTTTATCATCCTAAAAACAGTTAAACACAGTTAAACAATATTTGTTAAGTTGTTAATGTTAATGTTAATATAATCATAATTTAATTATTGATTATAAATAAATATTACATAAAGCCTAGAGATAAACTATTTAAATGAACTAAATAAGTGGTCGGGTTGTCAAAACTCCCAAAATAATTCTGATCCTCCAAACTTCTTGTAATAGTTATGGAATTAAGTTGAATCCCTAAAGGACTAAACACTAGTTTCTTAATTTCAAGTAATAAAATAAAATGGAAAGTTTTAGATTAATTAATTAATTAACTAAAATTAATAAGAAATCAAATTGAATCAACTTAATATAAAAGGGAAAAATTTAAGAATACGCAACTCTGATTAAAGGAAAACATCTTATCTAATTGTAATAGTGATCATTGGTCTAAAAAGAACATTTTTCACAATTTAAGCAGTTAGTCCGAACCATATTAAAATAGTCATAATAAGTCTCAAAATTGTCTAAATTAATTGGTTCAAACTTAGCATCCAAACCAAAACTTACCATTCATTGACTGAGTATGATAACATTCTATATCAAATAAATGATAGCAATAAGCTTAATGAAAAAGACTAACTCTAAATTAAATACTCGAGATAGTTGCAATTATTCAACTTAGTTTTCTTGTTTATCATAAGTTAAATATGCAAATTTATAAGTAACATATTTGTTATTTGTACCAATCCTTCATGACAATTACAGATCATTAAATTCATAGATAGCGATAGAATAATCATCATTAAATTAAATTGTCAGATTAATCAATATTAATCATTCATCAAATATAAAAACTCAAAACAATAAATACTTGAATTAAAACATGAATAAAAGTTAAGAACACAAAACCTCGCAAGGTTATAACTAGAATATCGAATCTCTTGAATCAAAACAATTGAGTTTAGTCACATATGACTTTTGTTCTAATATCAAAAATAAAAGAAAGACAAAAAATTGAGAGAAAAAGTAAGAAGAGAGTTATTACTTCTATTGTGAGGAATGTCCCTTTAAAGGTTTTCCTGATTTAATCTTAATCTAATTCTACCTTGCAAAGATGTTTATCTAAAATAAATTCAAATTCAAATTTAAATTCCCACATGATAGGGAAAGAAAGAAGTTTCTCAGTTAAACTCTAACTCTTTAAGTCGTTAGTCTTATCCACTGCAGCAATCTCTTCACTTTATTCAAAATTCATGGTTATCATCAATAATGTCCTAATTAGATGCAATCTCCATTTTTCATCTTGTAAAATAAAAAATTAATTTTAATATTTAAGCACCAAAATAAATCCAAAACAAAGTAGATAATATCAAATAATATGTCAAGATAAGATCTTATCAAATTCCCCCACACCAAACTTTTGCTTGTCCTCAAGCATACATCAATTCAATAAATTAATCATCTTTATAACAACCTCTTATCTCCTTTCATGTTATCCAAAAATATCCAAATGCTAATTCGCATTGAATGTTTAAGATAAAATAATAATTGAGAGAATAAGTACTCGTAGGACACATTGTTAAAATATAACATCTCATCAATTCCATCAAAATCAAATGAAACAAGACTTAACACCCTCTCAAGAATTTCACTCTATACACTCAAAGTGTTTAAGGTTTATTAAACTCTCAAATCAATAGTGAGTTATTTCCACAAGCTTGCTCAAAAATTACATCTCCACTACTAACCAAAAATAAACTTAATGCATAAATCAAAGGGAGTTAATAAGGGTTGTAATGTGGCTTAGGTAAGGTATGACAAAAAGAAGATTTTTGGCTAAATAAATTGAAGGAAATCATACAAACTTATCCACACAAGTTTCAACTTAAGTCATTCTAACTTTCACTTGATTCAAATAACAACCCTTTCAATTAGTTTTTTTTCTTTTTTATACAAACAAGAATATCAAGGGGGAGCTTTTTTTTTTACTTTTCCCCCATTATATATTAAAACAATGCAACTTAAATCATCTAATTTAATTTGAATGGAAATAGTTAAAATCCTATGCAAATAAACTCAATATAATTCCTTCAATTTAGGGATTCATAGTCATTAAGGATATCAACATCAAAAAAGGGTAAATTTGGCTTGTAACAAAGTTATTATGTAAAAAAAAGAAAAAGTAAGGCTCAAAGTGTTTTTCTAAGGATAAAAAGTTTTTTTTTTTGAGAAAATGAAAAATTTTCTCATTAAAGAATGGTAAAAATACAATTGGAGGATTACAAGAGAGCCTAAGCTCCCATTTCACCAACCACAAAACGACAGCATGCTCTAATAAAACTAAGATAACCAAAACGACAAGAGCCAAACAGTCAGCCCAAAGAAGCAAAACGACCCGATCCTTTATGGCTACTCCCAAAATATTTCCAATTAGGGTTGGAGAGAATCGAGGGGGACGAGCGGTGAAGAATCTGCCAACGGAGGC
>JANZLX010000002.1:6991005-7001790 GCA_025531955.1 Erythroxylum orinocense | reverse complement strand
GGCTTCCCAAGTCTTGGCTCCTTGTTGAAGGATATCAAGGCTGGGAGCTACCATCAACTTGCCTTCAAAATCAACCGAAGGGCTGAACTCTAGCTAACAATCTGGGTCATCCCCTACAACTTGCTTCCAAGTCCTCTTAGCACCTTCAGCCTTGTTACCAGCTGCATTAGGTGCTGAGCTCTTAGGTTCAGTCATTGAGGTGCTCTTAGGATGGGTAGCAGAGAGCCGAGAGGGTTAGGGGGGGCAATGAAAGAAGAGGGCAAGGGGTCAGGAGGGTTAGGATTAGGGTTATGGTTCAAATTGGGTTTGGGGAAAGAGGCTGAAAGGGGGGGGGGGGGGACTGAGTTCATTTGTTTTGTGCAGGAAACAAGGAAAATTGAGCAAGAAGGAGAGGAAAATCAAGACCTGGCCAGAGGAGAACCAAGATCAGAACAGAGGACAGAAGAGAAAAGGCTGAAGAAAAGAAGATAGGAAAGGAGAAGGAAAAGGAAAGGGAGAAAAGACAGAGGGATGAGTTGGAGGATGGAAAGAGAAGATGTGAATTTGTGAGTGCAGGTTAGAGAGGAAGGTTGTAGAACCGAAAGAGAGGTAGTGCAAAGGAGTAAAGGAGTAAAGAATTAAAGAAGTAGATCTAAGGGGAGCAGATCTGGGAGGAAGACTAAGGAGGGGAATGAAGCAGTAAGCAGCAAGCAGCAGAAGAGAGAAAGGAGTAAGAAGAGAAGAAGAAAGGCTTAGGAAGAAGGTTAGAGAACTAGGAATGGAAGGGGAGCTGCTGGAAACCATCGGAGAACTGGCTTCAAGGTTCCAAAGTCAATGGGCGATCAAGAAGGCCTATGGCCTAGAAAGGTAATCTCTATTGCACAAAAGAGAAGGTTGTTGTTTAAGTAAAAAATGGTTATCATAAATACCCTTATCATCTTTATACACAAATTCATAAAAAATGTGGTCTCATCACGTATTCAAAAGTAGGTTCTAGCATAAACAAGCTATATTTGACAACACACAACAAAAAGATATGTAAGAGCACATATGTGATTAATGCTTTTAGGCTCAAAGATCATGTAGGTATCAAAAATGAATTAAGTCTTGCACACTTTCATTCAACAAAACCAATGAGATACTTGAAATAATTTAATGAAAATACTAATCATGCCTGTCTCTTTCTTGCATTAGATCTTAAACTAAAAATGTATCATAACTTGAGGATTATTCATAAACAACAATAAAAAAATTATGAAGTTATCATGAGGAATAATTAATATATGAATGATAGTATTCATGAGTTCAAGCACAAATCACAATGTTCATCTTAATATATCATTTTGCTCCCCCACACCTAAATCATATATTGTCCCTAATGTATGCATTAGATACTCACATCTCAACAAAAATAATCAGAGAAATAAAGTATAGAACAGAGAACTCCTCTGAGGTTGAGCATTGGAAAGGATGTGTACTATGATGTTGGAGGACATAGAGGGACTACCCCCATGAATTGAAGAAGAGCATCAAAATTCTTTTCCATTTTTTAAATTTTGCATTCCAGTCTATGCAATTGATAATGATAGTCCAGTTAGATCGATCCCGACAAAGTAATTTTAATATTTGGAGACCATTCTAGCATAACTTGTTTCCTAATTAAAGCCAATCATACTTTAAAAAGTAAAAATTGCAACAACTTTAAGTATGAACCATATTTCTTTATAAAACCAAAACAAAAAAATCCTCTTATTAAAGCATTACACTAGGTCTTGTTTGGTAATCAATAATAAGGAAATAGGAACGACAATGCAACTTTTATTCACTAACTTTTGTTTGTTTATTTGTAATATCTAAAATAGAGAATGACAAAATTAAAATAAATTCTAAACAATTATGGACTTTTATTCGTAAGAATGTGAGTATAAGCTCAAATCAAATATTGAGAATAAGAGATAAAAGTTATTAGTAGAATATTATCAAGTTATTATGAAGATATTGATTCTGATTATAATATTATCGTTAAAATTACATATTACAATATTTTATATTAATTTTATATCAATTATTTTATTTTATATTGATACTTTTATTCTTATCTTAAAATCATTTATAATTATTTAAAAATTAATATTTTTATAAATTATTAAACAATTGGTTAATTATTTATAAAATATAAAATTATTTATTTACAAAGTAAAATTATATAATAACTAAATAACTTAAAATAGAAATAATTTTTTAACTAAATTTAAAAATGAAAACCAAAAATTAAAAATTAAAAGAAGACAAATAGATTCTAAAATTTCTTTTTTAGATAACTAAAAAGCAAACCAAGCTGGCAGTCGGTAGAATTAGAATAAATCCACTCATCGAATTAGGCTTGGGGAAGGCTCTAAGCTGCTTCCTCTTTCGACTTGGGGGGCCCCCTTTACAGTCGTTTTGACTGCTAGCCAGTACCAAGTTGCAGCCGCCAATAAGATGGAGACTGAATTTGGGGACGTTAAAACTACATACAAAAGCATAGCTTCTCGATATGTATAAATTTTTTTTTACAGAAACAAAACAAAATAAAAGTAGATACGCACAATTTCAAGCCGACATCCACTGAAACAAGAACCGGAGAATTTGGCACCTAAAAAACGTTGTCTATTGCAGCTTGAACGCCCACTTAAAAGCCGCCGCTAGAACAGAAAAGTTAACAAACTCTGCTCATCTCGCTCGTGTGTGAAAGGGCCAAGTATGACCCGAAAACAAAGTTTACCGTCGAGTTGCTATCTCTCTGTCTCTGTCAAATACTTATCGCTAAAAAAGAAAGTAATTGAAGCCGAAACCCAAGAAAACGACAATCTGCATATATTATACAAATATCTTTGAAATTGGTGCTTTGAATTTGTGTCATTGGATTGGAGTCGCAATGACACAAATTCCACAGCTTGTTAAAAAAAGTACGTCGAACGTTAGGGTGGAATTAGGAATTGAAGTATACTGTAACTATTACTATTATTATTATTATTATTATAAAACATTATTTTCATGCAGCGTGCCAAATGAGTACAAAAGGACGATGATACGATATCATCGTCATCAACATCATCGCGACGATGATGTGATATGAAATATGTAAAACACTCAATTTAATTAATTTGAAGGGAGAAAATAAAGGAATATAGACAAAATCAGAAACAAAATTCAATCCTACGCATGCATCATCTGTGGTCTTCGATAACGTTGAGGAAGGCCATTTGATTAAAGTTGTTGGAACAATCAATGACTAGTTTTGATAGGGCCCCTCTGTGTCTCGTTTGACATGTGCCTTCTGCAAACCAACAAGCCTGCTCCGGATCTCTCCGTCTCCCAAAAATTCCAAATCATATGGGTTTAAAACAAATATTATCTACTGATCCCTGCCCAATTAAGCTGGATGCTAAGTCGCTGCCTCTATTAGTTAAGAGGATGAAGCTAAAAATGAATGTTGAATGAAAGGAGAAGGTGAATTTGGTCTTATTAGGTCCGTATTAATCAATAATTATATTTATTTACATGTTGACAGCCAAAAATAAGGAATGATAAATTTATTCTTTCTGTAACGGAAAAAAAAGTAAATAGGGCCAGGAGCTGTATTCACCAATCTCATGCAAGCAGTCAGATAAAATGTATAATTGAATTAATCTAGTCTGAAAGTTGGAATTATAATTGGACCGGCTGTAGGAGAACCTTTAGGATGAAGATGTAGGCGGCTAATTTT
This sequence comes from Erythroxylum orinocense, assembly GCA_025531955.1. Lineage (NCBI taxonomy): Eukaryota > Viridiplantae > Streptophyta > Magnoliopsida > Malpighiales > Erythroxylaceae > Erythroxylum > Erythroxylum orinocense. The sequence continues at coordinate 6,998,063 of JANZLX010000002.1, read as the reverse complement.
GACAACGTGGGTTAATCTTTTCTTTATTCTTACAATTTTGTGGAAACAAAGACTGGGACGTGGGTTTACAATTTTGTTGAAACAAAAAGTAGTGGAGATCACACTCCTAGACAGAGAAGAGGCATTTTATGGGGAGTAAAAGATAAAAGCTTTGACAAGAGTCAGAAATTTTTCAATGGTTCATTTAACTTGGACTAATCTTATATATATATATATATATAATTTAAGGTTGCGCCCGCCCACTTGAAATAACTTTTTTGCATTCTGAGCTTCTTGATGTGACGGATTTCGGCTGGTTTCGCATCCCATTGTATAATTATAGTTTTGAAACTTTTGGATGCTTCGTGTGAAAATATGTTGTTTTAGAGAAAAACATGTAATTTTGGTCTCGTGCCTATGCTTCGTAGATATTATATAAAATGGATCCACTACTTGAAAAGATGACCAATTGCATTTCTTGCTTTCTAAGTTTTGTATTGGGCGTTGAAAGTTGAAACCGGAAAGTCCTTATTTCACTGTGAATTTATTACATTTTTAAAAATAAATACTTTTTTTATAAATGCATAATTATTTTAATTAAATATATATTGACAAATAATTATATTTTAATTTTCCAAAATATAAACTTAGATCTATACTGATTATAAAAAATAGCATAAAATATAAATTGTAGAATAAGCAAATAAAAGAGAACGATATCAAAACGGTCAAGCGTGTAACATGGAAAGGAGTTTTTTTTTAGTGAAGAGGAAAAACAACAAGGAGATTTGTAGCCTCAAAAACATCACAGATAAAACATCATTCTGTAAAAATTGTCGAATACCCAGAACAGACATCTCTCACATATGCCAATGCTAATTTCGCCAAATAATAAACACATTAGTTATGAAATGAAACATTCAAGCGTCTGACATGGAAAGGGGAATGAACTGGTTATGAAATGAAGCATTCAAGCGTGTAACATGGAAAGGGAAATGAACTGGTTATGAAATGAAACATTCTTATCCATATCGGTCCAATGCATCAGTTGCATGGCATTTAATAAGTTTGAAAACTTGGTTCAAGTTCCAATAATGCTTTTAATTCATTGACCATGACCATGATTTTCCAAACTAAATCGTAAACACTTAACCTAATCTTAATCGCGTACTAAAGAGTTATAAGCACACTATCAAACAAGAAATGCTATTGGTAAAAGTTTTGAACAAACTTATTTTTCAATAACCAAACTCAAAAATAGTATTATAATATTTTAAACATCCTTTGAGGAGTTGGTGAAAATTTTATTCATAGCATAGGTTATTTATAGGACGAAAAATTCCTCTGTAAAAGTTCAATTAGTTTCATCACTATTAATAAGATTACACATACTTGTCAAAGTTAGGTTAGCAATAAATTTGTTAATTATTGTCAACAACAAAAAAAGAAATTTAATTCCCTTTTGACCATTATTCCTTTTCAACGTTATCTCTTTATTGATCCTAACCGTCTAAACAACTCACCTCCACCATATCACTCCCCACCGGATCATAACTTTTTTTTCCGGGGCAATTGGATCCACCAAAATTTGACCTTTCCTCTCCATTGAAGTTTGACCAATAAGTCCTAGTTAAAAATTGTCCAATCAGTCCATGCCACGGTAGATTGATTACGTCACTCGTTGCGGCTTGTGTAGGTCATTATTTGTCCCCTGGTTTTACCCACGTGTCGAATACTTTGCACAAGTGCCAACCAGCTCACTGTAACGTGGAGCATTCTCCATCGGAAAGTTTTGTTCTACGACTCCCATTATAGTGACTCCTCGTCCTTGAAGGGGAACGTGGCGGTAGATTACTGGTTCCCAGTATTACAGTGCAGTGGAACCACAATTGCATCGCCAACGGCCACCGAAAGTCGCGTTTGGATAAGTCCCGGCGACGGACACGGTTTTTAAAATAATCTTGTGATCCGCATTTTTTGTCGCTTGGGACAGGCGTGGGTGTGGAAATAAATAGCGTGAATGCGTGATTTGGGCTGTTTGTAATTGAAATGCCTCCTCTGGGTCCTTATCCACGTTACATCGTTGACACGTCACTAATCAATATCTCCTACCAACAGCTTTCGATCCTTTTCTGCCCTTTTTCCTTTTCAGGTTTTGAGTGGAGCTAGAAAGCCTTGGAAGCATAATACTATAAAATAAGTATAAACTTTTGATATATTAAACCTTAAATTTTTTCTTCAACCAGTTTAATATTCGGTCCAATTTTTAAAACACTGTATTCACCTAAGGTTTGGACAAAATCACCAATTTATTTTATAATGTAAAAGCATGACACATAATAAAATTATCAATAAAAAACTTATCTTATTTATCTTTTATTATATTTCAAAGAATCATATTCATATTAACTTAATGTTACTTGGAATTAAGTATTAAAGTCATTAATAGTAAACTAATTGACATTATGCAAGCTATTTAAGTTCCTTTTCTTAATTTAAATCGGAGAGGACCATTTTAGCAATACAACGAAATATTAGAGAATCATATAGTTATATTCAACCTATTTCTGCTAAAAAGTGTAAATACAATGATTAACTTATAAAGTACTGAAATAATTGCTAAAATGATTGTGATTGAATCAGCATATTATTTTGATTAACTTATAAAGTATTTTTAATATTGAGTTTGTAATGATAGCCAAATTCAAATGTACTACTCTCTATATATGTTACACTATTAATTGAATATTTACTAAATATGAGATTAACTATTCAATTTATATAACATGAGGTATTTAAGTTATTTTTCAAAGAGGTTAGGTACCAAATTATTCAAAGACATAAATTTCAGAAACTTATTTTTGCCGCTTGTCTATTTGTTTGTACCATATTTCTCAAACATGATATGCTAAATATGATTTAGTAGTTTGTTGTTATCATTTAGTTCTTTAAAATTGGCAATATCGGGTTCTGCCATTTTTCAGACGCAATTCAGAGTTAAGTTGGGAGTGTGCTCTTGGTATCTTCCGCTGCTAAATCAGACACTCACCGCCGCACGTCCACCTCATCGACGGTTCTGTCGGCGATTATCAAAGAAAATCTAAATAGGTGTGAAACAAACCTTGCCGACCCCATCCGGATCCCGAGATCACTGGGTACATTTGATTTCGTGTTTTACATTTTGGTTTAGTTTTTTCTCTAATTTCTTTCTTTGGGACCGACTCTCTCTTGCCTGTCACTACACTCCAAATTAAGTGGCGTAAGCAGTGACAAAATCACGCAAGTGTGGCCTATTGCCACGCACGCAAATGGACTTCAATGCGTGACACGTGTCTCTAACGTGATAAAAATGACGCGCTTGTATTCGAGAAGTCGTACCTCCCACGTGGCCCTCGCCCTCCCCAGCCTCTATAAATTGCTGCCTTTCCCTTATGTTCTAAGTTTCAAGCGCCGTCACAATATTTCACGGCAAAGAGAAGGTGGGAGAGAAAAAAAACATCATTTATAATTTTATACTGGAGAAAGGTAGAATGGTAAAAATGTCGACGACGGCGGCGTTAGATTTACCACCTGGGTTCAGGTTCCATCCGACGGATGAGGAACTGGTTAAGCACTATCTCTGCCGAAAATGCGCATCGCAGCCGATTGGTGTTCCGATTATCGCCGAAATTGACCTCTACAAATATGATCCTTGGGAGCTCCCAGGTATAAAATCGAAGTTTGCACCCAATTCTTCTCTGAACTGGCTCCTTCAATATCATTTTGTACCTTTTTCTGATTGATTTGATTTGTTAATTGTTATAACATTCAGGTATGGCTTTGTACGGTGAGAAAGAGTGGTACTTCTTTTCACCGAGGGACAGGAAGTACCCAAACGGTTCGAGGCCGAACCGGGCAGCAGGAACTGGGTATTGGAAGGCCACTGGAGCGGACAAGCCAATTGGTCAACCCAGGCCGCTCGGAATAAAAAAAGCTTTGGTGTTTTACTCGGGTAAAGCCCCTAAAGGAGAGAAAACCAATTGGATTATGCACGAGTATCGTCTCGCTGACGTTGATCGTTCCATTCGCAAGAAAAACAGTTTAAGGGTATATTAGCCATTTCCTCCACGCTTTTAATCTATATTATTAGACAGATTCATTAGTCTTCAGACGTAGCAGGATTAAGATGACCTTTCTGACCTTCCTTTGAAGAGATACTAAAACCGAGTTGAAGAAGTTTGCCCACGATTGTAAATTCTTAATGAGCCGTTTAAAATGATAATTAAGAATATGAAAGATTACTGTCACGTTAGCACACGCCAATTATTAATTTTTTTTTCCCCGATTAGGACAATATTCCTTCTTATCTCTGCTTTTATGTTGATGTGGGGCAAAGTAACAATTATGATGCGGAACACGAAATCTATCATAAACTAAGTCAACGGTCCTGATTCTGGTTGCAGCTTGATGATTGGGTGCTCTGCCGCATTTACAACAAGAAAGGTGTGATTGAAAAGCAGCCGGCCGCCACCATCTGTAACTGGAAGAAGGCGGAGTCTATGGACTTGGTAGAGGAGGATCAGAAGCCGGAGATCATGCGACCTCCGCCGTTACTTCCCTCAGCTTCCGCAGCCGTAGCAACCATTAATGAGCCGCCGAGCGATTACATGTACTTTGAGGCGTCTGATTCGATGCCGAAGCTGCATACGGATTCTAGCTGCTCGGAGCACGTAGTATCACCGGAGTTCACGAGCGAGGTGCAGAGCGAGCGGAAGTGGAATGACTGGGGGAGTGGAAGCTCTGTCGATTTTGGGTTCAATTACATGGATAGCAGCATGGACAACATATTCGCGTCGCAGTTTCAGGGGAATACTCAGATGTCGCCGCTTCAGGATATGTTCATGTACCTTCCGAAGTCGTTATAAATTCACCGTTGGAGGAGAGTATATATTCTTTTCGGTGCAATCGCAGGGCAACACGAGACTAAGGCCTATGACTGTGCCTGTGCGAGACCGTATATAATTATTTAGCAAGCAGTATGTAGCCACAGGACTGTACGGTGGGGGATTCGGCAAAATCAGGAAAAGATTATCATGTGCACTGTACATAATTAGATAATAGGGGCTATATACGGGGAGGTCACGGGGATGGAGTTGGGTTTAAAATTTACAGTGCAAGACTTTTCTTTTGGAAAAATTATGAATGTATAACTATATTTGCTCAGGCTTTGAAATGAGATCCGAGTAGAGAACATCTTAAAACATGCTTAATTAACACCAATAGTATTTTGACACATTTCAACGGTTTGTGTCTCTAATGTTCCGCTCGTACCTCGTTTATCTTTATTAAAAATGCATTAATGAACAAATATACAGGAAAATGATGATTAAAAACGAGTCTCGGAAGATGAGTATATTCGTGGACCTTTGCTCTATACCATGGGCTTGTTAAGATGGGAAAGACGTTTTTATCTATTCACAAATGAAAACAATCTTAGCTTTTAAATAGCCTTACATCTAAAACTGAACCGCTTATCAGCTTTTGAATAGCAGCACAATTAACAACCGGAACGAATCAATCCTACTAACTGTTGAAAAGTGCTTCAAATATCGTGGAAGGTTAAATTAGTCTTTTTCTTTATTGTTGAATAAGTAATGTTTTAGTTTAGATAGAGTCCACATCATGATGATTTAATTTAGATAGAGTTTGGTACAAAGTGAGCAAATTTTTTGGTCCATTGGATAATTGAATGCTTTAGTTCATTGAGTATGATGTAAATCATTTTTTGGGTCCTTTGAGTCACACAAATATACCTTATATTTTAGGAGTTTGGAAACACAATGGCAGCACTTGGGTCTTCAACTTCATTTTCACTTAGAGTCATCTTTAACGAAAAAAGGTATGAATTTTGGAGTATCAAAATGAAAACGTTGATTAGATCGCAGGAGCTTTGGGATGTAGTTGAATATAGATTTGTAGATTGGATAGTTCCAGATGATGAAGAAGAAGATGGACAGATACAAGATGAACAGGAGCGACAACAGTTGCGAGAGACCAAGAAGGACGCCAGAGCCTTGTATTTCATCCAACAAGCAATGCATGACACAATCTTTTCTCGAATTGCTTCAGCAAAAACGTCAAAACAGGCATGAGATACATTAAAAACGGAATTTCAAGGCTCACTTAAGGTAATTACTGTCAGGCTCTCCGTAGAGACTTTGAGACACTGGTTATGAAAACTAATGAATCAGTACAAGAGTACTTATCTAGAGTGATTGAAATTGTGAATAAAATGAGATCGTATGGTGAGGTGATAACTGACGAAACGATTGTCGCAAAAGTATTAAGGAGTTTACCTCCTAAATTTGATCATATTGTTGCTGCGATTGAAGAGCCGAAAAATTTATCTGTGTTTTCTTCTGATGAACTAATGGGGTCTCTTCAAGCTCACGAGTCACGAATCAATAGATCGGTTGAAAAGTACGAAGAAAAGGCATTTCAAGTGATTGAGGAAAAGGTATGTTCTTATTGTAAAAAAACAAACCACCCTCATTATAAATGTTGGTGGAGACCAGATATTAAATGCAACAGATGCGGTCAATTGAGACATATAGAGAAAGTTTGTAAAAATGCCTCACAGAAAGATGCCAACGAAGCATCTATGATCCACCTTCAAGAAAATGATGTGTTATTCTAGCCCACGATGCCGACATCCATATCGGAATATGCCTACATCCATATCGAAATATGCCCCATAACAAATATGATTATGCCCATGACCATGCAAACAACCATATTTATGTTTCTGCAGAAGATGTTGGCCCCCGAATTCTCTTTTATTGAATAAGCATGAATTTCAAATTCTATTTTAAGGTTTAGATTTAATTGTGTTTTGTAGGAGGATTATTGTTTGAATGAATGGAATAAGATGTATTAATTGGAGAAATTGAGTTTAAGTTATAGTATAGTGTAGTGTAGGTAAGAATTGAAGAAGGAAATGTACAAGGGCATTATAGGAAGATCACTTAAGGTTTTGAGGTTAAAGGCTTATAGTGAGGGGTAATTTAGACTTTGTAGAATTGGTAAGAATAGAAAATAGA
>JANZLX010000002.1:6975879-6988781 GCA_025531955.1 Erythroxylum orinocense | reverse complement strand
TTCGGGAAGGTCCCGGGACAAAAATTTTTGTTTTCCGCACCGGGTACATGTGATGTGCCCACCGGGATTTTCCTACAGGAATGAAAAAAACCTGATTTTCCCTGATCTCAGGAGGGAAGAAAGACAGTTCCTGAGACTCAGAGGGAGCTCCAGTGCCAGCTTCTACCACTGACTTCCAAGATCTTGTCGGAACTGGCAGACTGGTCGTCTGAAGAGGAGGAGAAGGAAGGACAGATTCGGTCTGGGGAGCAAGGAGAATAGGGGAAGAAGGGTGAATCGAGAGGAGAAGGGAGGAATTTTGGAATGAAGGAGGAGACGGGTCGGGGAAAGGGATATTAGGGTTCGAGTTCTCAGAAGGGGGTGGGAGACATTTGGGAGAATGCTGGTTAGGGCATGAAGTAATGGAAGAAGAAAAAGGGGCAAGGGACAGAGGAGAATGAGAAATCAGGGAGGAGGACGAAGCCATAGCTGAAGGAGGGACAATCTCCACCGATAGGAAGACTCACTCGCCGGAAACCTCACATCGCTCTTGGAATTCAATTTTATCAACAGGTATGTGCAAGCTTTCTCTCTTGTTTGAAAACTTTTTCACTCTAAGCTTTCTCTCTTGTTTGAAATGAATTGATAAAAACACATTTGACCTCCTCTATTTGTAGAGACCTTGTGAAGTTTTCAAAGTTCTTCAATTAATCTTAAATTTTCTAATTTTTAAAAATTATTTTCTTATACATGATCAACTTTTAAAATTTTCATTCAAATCATTCCAAAATTAATCCATAAGTGCACCTATAAAATGAAGCATAAAAATTATCTTATCGCAATTTATCGTAGCTAAAAATAAATGGATTATTAGGTAAATCATAAATAAGAAATAGGTACTTTGCTGTTGATATTATAATTGAAAAAGAATAAGATAACACTTTAAAACTAAATTTAGTTCAAGATTATTTTGTAGCATTTTAAGTGTTTTATGTACCCAATAATTTATTTTAAGTAGGAATTATTACGTGCATTTGAGTTGTTTTAAATTTTTTGGAACTTTATTTCACCGATTAGATTTCATTACACATGAAATATCCTCATACAGCTTTCTGAGAGCTATTTCTATCTTCTCAGGGTAAGCATACCAGTGGCGTGGATGTCACGGCTCTTGAAAAACTGTATAATTCTCCTGTCGAGGCTCGTACAAGAATCCGTCAAGCAAAGGTTGCAGCTCTAAACTCTTCTTTTTAACCCCTGGACAGATTTGGGCTACATTAATCTGTACAGAACAAGCACAAGCTAGCTTTCCCCTTTTTCCTAGACCCGTTTTCTCCAAGTCCTTACAGTAGTATACTATAAGGCTTTGTTTCGTTGATAAACTGATCAATTAATTTATAACTGATTGATCAAAATCAATTATTTGACTTCATTAATAAGCTATTTAATTTGTTTAATTATTAGCTGGTTAAATTAACTGACTCAATCCAACTAGTTAAAAATTAGAAGCTACTTATAAGCAATGTTTATGGCAATCAGCTGATTGCCTTTTGGTATAATATCAAAATTTTCCTCAATTTTTAGCCGAATGATAAACATTTAATGTAATTGACTGGTCAAATCAGCTGATATAATCAGCTATTAACTAACAGCTAATGCAATTAATTGATTACTAAACGGGCTCAAATCTTACTGCTAAATTAGCTTGCTTACCCATAAATAACTTTTGTTTTCTGAAACTTACAACCTTTAATGTCATTAGGCAACTCATTTGCGTATTATTTTTAGTGATACATGTTGACCCAACTAATATTTAGTAGCTCTTTCATACGCAGTCTATAAATCTGTGTATTCTGGTGATGTTATACCGTTGCAATGTAACTTTTTATGCCACATTAACGATTAATCATATATCTTATTTTCTATTTACGTATTCAACTAGCAACAGAACAAAACAAATATAGGATATGTTCTGAGTTCTGTAACAGGCATTTGCACTCTGTTGTTATGTGATATGGAGCAATTTACATCCCGTGAAGGTCCGGAAAGAAAAGGGGTCTGCAAATCGCCAGTGATTGAAGAGTTGTATGTATTACTATCTAAAGTAGCATCAAGCTATTTTATTCATTTATTGTTAGGTAACTTGTTCTTGCTTTCGATCAGTTCTCTGGGCTTCTCATGAACAGTGGTTGCGGGGCAATGATCCTCAATGATACCAAAATTGGCTGCATAAGGCTGACAAAAACCCTCGTTATAATCACGCCCCACACTGTTAATAGAAAAGGTAAAACGATCTAGTGAGAAAGCCCCCATTATAGATGTATCAAAGGAAGAATATTACTAGAGGATGATCACTTGGGAAGTGTATTGCAATTTGCAGGCGCCCATCCAATGAGCTGCCTCTCATTGTCGTAAATCACCAGTTTGTCTTGCAAGAATATATCTGTTAATGATGAGAGTAGGTTGACTGTGAGAACATGTAATTTGAAGCACATAACTCTGGTTAGATAGGTGTTTGGCAAAGTAAGCACATAACCTCCAATCAGATTGAGATTTCCTAATCCTTTTTCAGTGCCGTTCAAAATCCCAAAACAAACATTGCCGTCTTTCTGAAAATGAAGCAGTTACACGATCAATCAAGTAAAAAAGGTTTCTGTATGTAAGCAAAAAACTTTATTAAAAAAAGGTCAAAATTTGTTTCGACATCTAAAAGTGCTCACCGAGACAATGAGATAATGCTCAGGTGGTAGCTGTAGCTGAACATTCTTTGCATTTTTAAAGCTTAGAGCTAAAGGTTTGAAGTATCTCTTAGCATCATTAATGGATTTGAAGGGTTTTGGGCCTTTCCAGCAAATTGGGAGGGTCTTATCTTCTGGTGCATCTTTCAATCGCTTTCCACTCAGATCTTTCTGAATCTGAGAAGTACAGAATTTATTAGGGCCTGGAAGAAATTGAATTGATTAATTATGTAATGCTTCTCTCTGGCTCTTATCTTACCAGATTCAGGGTGGTTTTGTAAACTTGGCTGCTAAAATAGGTGTAAGAACTCCCACTGTCAATGATCAATTGTAGTCCACTCGCGCCAGTAGGCTTTCCCCCAAAAAGAAGATCAGCAGGCCCCGATATGTAATAATTTCTGATATAAAATTTGAAGAATGAATATTCCAATTAGATGACGAAAATGCATGAAAGATAATTACATGTCCTAAAGAACAGAATGAGGGAGCTTACTCTGTGCTGTGTAGCATTGGAGCCCAAGAAGTTCCTTTAGATGGTACAAAATGATCTCCAAGGAATAAAAACCCGCCCCCTTGGCTGCTCAAACAGTGTCCAATTACATTCTTGGTTATATTGTGGGCTCTAAGTTGCGAAACAAAGCTTGTTTCTCCTTTGCCAAGTCCTAAGACACCAGCTGTCGTAGGAGAAGGATGTGCACCAACAGGTATTTCCTGATGATACCCACAGCTGTAGGGAAAAGCATCAGCCATGATGAATTGGAATAGTGTACAGGTTGCTAAAGTTGATTCTAGGAAAATGTTCAGCCACATGGCAACTTATAGAACAAATTTCAAGTAATTCCAGAGTTGAGTTCATTCTCAATCTTCTACATCATGCTGAATGACCAAATTCCACAGAAGACATTCCAAACTAAAGAAAACTTCAGTTATCAACTTTTATCATTATCCAAAGCAAAATCGACAGATCAACTGATACTGAAAGTTAGTTATGCACCCAACGGCAAGGGGTCAACTAAACAAGCAAGCAATTCAAGTCATCCAAGTTGATGGAGTCAGTAAATAATTCAGACACCAACTTTAATCAAGACAAATAAACTGAAATTGATGGTTCGCTACATACCCAAAAGCAAGGGCGGCTCTGATAACAGTGCCATTGATTAATGGGAGGGGGAATGAGTCCATGACCAGTACTCCAGTAGATGATCCTCCATCAGCATATTTGAGCTCATAGTCACATTGTTCGTTTGCATCCTTACAATTCCTCGTTGGTAGGTTGATGGCCTGACACAGTCGGTTTGAACAAGGCATCGCATTGTGACTTGGTCGATATTGCTTGATCCGAGGCTGCAATACACAAAAGGAAGCCTTGAGTGAGGACAAAGTTAGGAATTTGTCAACAACAGCAGTTGCCACAACAAGAAGACATTACTTTACCAGAGTGCAGCCAGTGCAAGGCGCATCACATTGGACCCAAGAAAGGTCACTCCCAGTGTCAAAATCGAAGTCATAAGTCTTGGGAGGGTTGCCTATGTCAACTAACGCAGCATAGTACCTGCCAATTTACAGACAACAGAACACGTTAAGGCTGTCCAGGATCTTAAGGTGGCCAAAAGAAAAAAAAGAAATTAATTACAGGACATCGTGTTGATTGGAAAAGACCGTTAAGAAACACAAATTAGCGCAAGAATTCACATTTGGAAACTTTTTTCGCCGAAACATCCATGAGCGACTTAAATGCAACAGCATTGAGACTTACAAAGCAATTGCCAAAATAAGGATACTCAGACCGGGATTGGCCAGAGCATATGCAATCAATCAATCTCTAACACAAGAAAAATCACAAATTCAGACAAATTAAAGATACCCAGTAACGTTCTAAACCCAACAAACCACAAATACAGCCAAAAAGTAAAAAGGGACTTGAGACGTCCAAAGAAACAGTTGAACAAAGGGAAGACAACGAAGAACAGAAATAAATAAGCAATCAACTGAAGTCAAGATTAAACAAGCGATTACCCAAGAGGATAAACATTTCCGATGACTTTGAACAGAACGGAAGAGTCTAAAGGATTATTGGTAGCCGTCGGTTGGGTTGACTTTTTTTTGCTGAATGGTAGAAAAGTGTCCGAGAAAGTCTCTCGAAATATTGTCGTCGAAACAACAAAGAACAGAACCATTCCGAGCGGTAAACCGATCCCACTGTTCTTTCCCATCCCTTATCGGCCCGTATATCTATCAACAAGTGGGCCCTGAAGATACTGAAAGAGTAGAAACAGAAAAGGGGAGGGAGAGAGTGAAGTCTACTTGGCTTTTGGCTGATGGCAGTAAAAAGGTCTCAACTTTATTATATAGAGGAGTGGATGTGTTAGTCGCAATCTCCACGTGTGTTCATGAGAGAAAAGCTACGAGGGGTTTGGTTCGTGGGTCGTTGTAAAGTTTCAAGGTTGAAAACCCAGATTTTCCAGAATCAAGAGGGAAAGAGCGGGAGACAGTTAAAAGGCAGAAAAGTTTTCTGTTGGCTTTCCAAGAAAGACGAGGAAGGGAACAGTCAATGGAATATTGAATCTTTAGAAGTTTAACCGCGTTTGCTCGTGGCCGCGTTTGAGACGCGGGTAAATGACTCCTGAAATCCCCAAATCGGCCTCATTCTTGCAGCTTTTAGATCCTATAAGAACAGGGTTTACAAGGACAAAATAATCTTTTAGCATTAGTTTTAAAATCAAGCGACTAGGAGGAGGCAGATGTCATATGTGGGGGTTGATGAAGAAATATGATATAATTATGATGCAGGGAGAGGGTGGGCCTATAATAATGGTGTTCATACTTCAATTTCAGACTGTTAGCTCATGGGGTCTTGCCTATAATAATGGTGTTCATACTTCATAGTCATACTGTGAGCAGTTGGGGTCTCTAGTCTAACTCTTTTTTCTTTTTCTTTTCTTTTCTTTATTTAGTAAAGATCAGTTATTGTTTGTTTTCATTAATATACGGACATACCTCATTAAAAAAATAAGCATTTGAGTGGACCAAGACTTTTATTTGTAGGTTTCATGCTCTAAAATAATACATAACCAATGAAGATTGTAGAATAGGAACTGATACAGTCGACTAACTTTTCTGCAGACTTGGGGTTATTCCAAAATATTCAGCGGTATCAGGCGAATGTCTTGAAGAAATGGTCAATTTTGATACAAAGAGATTTCAGGATAAGGTTGCGGTATTACCGAACCAAAGAATTCTTCCTTTTACACACTATCTGTATGGCAATCAGAAATATTTTTTAAAAAAGGACATAACCATTTTTTTTCCAGTTATGTATAGCTATCCAATACCACTTGCCATTTAATTCTATCAAACTACCCTAGTAATATCATTCCCCAGGCAAGAACATTGCCTTCATTAGTTCACCTAATTAGCTTTCTTTTTACTTTAAACATTGTTGGAAATTTTTGGTGAATTGGAAACAGAAAAAAAAGGGCCTAAGGCCTCATAAAAGAATCAGAACAAGCATTATTTTGCAAAAATTATTCTTTTATTATGTTTTTTAATATAATAATCATTAGTTTGTTTAATTGACCAAGAACAATTGAAAGGTCATATCTCAAATTCATGACGTGTATCTTTTCATTACATCCCCTAGTCATACATGATGAGTTTAGTTAATAAGATTTATGCATGTTCTCATACTTGTCTAATAACTTGTATGACCAGTATACACTAAGAGCTCATGGTATATAACATCTTGATTAATGACTCGAATATTTCAATCTCCTTTGATCTCATTTATTTCATCGTATCATAAATGTATTCAATTCTCTTATTAAAAGTCGGAGGCCACCATTGAATATAAAAAAAATTATACGAGTTACAAATTATAATAACCTTCCTCTAATTTAAATCCTCTTCAATTTAATTTTATTTGTTTCCTTAGAATTATTCAATAAGATCGTATCAAACATAATCTTCCAGTAACCTTCTAAAATAACAAATCTTAAATTTAGTTCTTAAAACTAGATAGGATTTTTAAGGTTATAATATAAGGTTCACCTAACCCCTTAGATCTCCCACAGGCCACAATATAAGTTGAGATCTTGTGACTTACATTATTCTTTTTTTTATGATCGTTTATGCACACATGATCATAGTCATATGCTACTGTATTAACTCCTATTAATTTGAAGTGTATTTCTTTTTATAAATGCAATACGATATAGATGTTAGTTTAAACATACTTAATATTAACTTGAGTTTACTTGTCTACTCTTAAATTTATCTTTCTCAACTCCCATTTGGCAACTAAAGACAAATATGGTGACCATATGATTACTCCAAACTAATTTCCTTTTAATTTATCATCTAAATCAACATTTGCAGTTTAAGTTTCTTACTTTAGCTCTAAATTCTAACCTTGATAATAAACTTAAAACATGTCTCATCTTCAATCATCACAAATATTAGATATGATTGCCTGTATGAGATGGACAATCTTTTATTTTTATGACATACTCTTAAATTTATATGAAAAATATGTCATATAAAATATATACATTTCATAATCAAGTATTAAGTAATGCTTATTACTTAATAAACAATGTCATCAATTATACTTCAATATTTATGTCATCCTAGTGACTTTATATGCTCAATGTATATATCTTAGAAATTTGGTTTTATTATTAGTTCTTCCACAATATCTTATGTAGATATATACTTTACATTCACTTCTTTTTGTGAAACAATATCTTTCATAAAATTGCACTTGATATCTATATGATTAGTTTTATAATAAAGCTTAGGATCTTTAGTATAGGCAATTGCTACTTGATTGTTACAGTTGATTATTACAAGATCAATATCACTTTGAGTAACTATTGAACTAACCAAGAACAATCCAATCCATACGACTTCTTGTACTGTTGTTGAAATTTTATAAATTCAGCTTCCATTGTAGATGAGGTAACACCTAATTGTTTCTACTTTTTCACCATATAGCATCATTATTAAGAGATAGATTTTCTCTCATCTAAATCTCCTCACTGCTTTGCATCTGTATAAACATGTATACTTAGGTTGTTTCCTTGATAATATAATGCATAATCATTACCATTTAGATACCTCAACATTCTCTTTACTACTTTCCAATGTGCTTATCCTAGATTTGATTGTTATATGCTCACAATCCCAATAGGGTAACAATTATCTAGCTTTATGCATATCATGATATATATGAGATTTCTAACTACACTTGAATGGATAACTTTCTTCATTTGTTCCCTCTTTTATGGCGTAGATGGGCAAGACTTCTTATTAAGACATTTTCCTTTAGTAATAAGATTATCTATTGGTTTGCAATCTTACATACAAAATCATTATAAAATATTTTGAATATAAGTCACTTGATAAAGTAACAATAATCTTTTTGAATTTCTTAAAATTTCAACTTTAAGAATATATACAACTTGAACCATGTCTTTTAGCTTTTAAATGCCAATTAATATTTGATTTTCTTGACAAACTCGTAATCATTACAAGCAATCAAAATGTCATCCATAGATAAATATAAAATTGCAAATTTATCTTTAGATTTCTTAATATACATACAGTGGTCTTCATCAACCATATGAAAATCATAAGAAATGATTATGTTATGAAAGTGACTATATCATTGCCTTGAGGACTACTTTAGACCATAAATCAATTTTAATAAATGACACACTTTATGTTTTCAGCCTATCTCAATAAAACTTATAAGTTATTCCATATAGATTTTTTGTTTTTATTATCCATTTAGAAAAGTAGTCTTTACATCCATTTGATATAATTCAAGATCAAAACTATCTATTATGGCCGAGATTAAACAAATTGAAGCAACCTCGTAATAGGTGAAAATGTTGTCGTCATGATCTATTTTCTTCTATTGTGTATATCCTTTTGTCACAAGATATGCCTTGTATCTTTCAATACTGCCTTTAGTATTTCATTTTGTTTTAAGAATCCATGTGTTCCCAATATCTTTGCATCTGTTAAGGAGATTAACCAAGTCCTATACTTGATTTAAGCTTAAAGAAGTCATTTCTTCTTTCATTGCTTGCATCCATTCTTCTTTAATAGGACTAATAAGAGCCTTATGTACATTTCTTAGCTCATCATCTTCTTGTGGAACATTAGTATATATTTCCCCTTATATTTCAAAATAATGTTGGGAATTATGCCACAACTTCTTCGACGTAAACATAGTTCATTAGAAACAAATTCATTAACATCTCGATTATAGTTCATTAGAAAAAAATTCATTAACATCTTGATTACTCCCACTCAGATAAGATATAATAGATAAACTTTCAATGGGTTATAATCTTAATTATCTTTAAGCTAATTCTTCAAGTTCTAAATTACTCTCACTTAGATAAAGACGTTCTTCATAATGCCCTATAATAGAATGATTTTGATTAAAAGCTTCATATAGAAATAGATTTTTTCCTATTTCACCCTATTTTAGAAAGTCATTTTCTAAAAATATGGAATCTTGTGATTTAAATTCAGTTACACCTTCATTACCTCGTTCACTTATAAGCACATATCCTTTTCAGTGTTCTGAGTATCTTATAAAGATACTTTTCTTTTCTTCCCTCTTAGGCCTAGTTTCTCATATTTATAAGAGATATAATTAACATAGTTAGTACACCCCCTATGGTCTTAGATGTTCCATATTAGGTTTTCTTCTTGTTTATAACTCATACAGAGTGTTCATAGTTGATTTTATGTGTACTTGATTAAGTACGTAAGTGGTTTTAAGCAATGTAATACCCTATAAGTGATTGGTAAATTTTCTTGTGCCATCATGAGTCTAACCATTTCCAACAGCTTTATATTATATCTTTTCATAATGTCCTTTTATTAAGGGGTTCAAGGAATAGTTATTTGTCTTGTTATTCTTTTTTCATCACATAGCATATTGAACTTATCAAACTAAGTATTCTTGTTGTCAATCAGTTATTAATGCTTTTATTTTCTTGTCAAATTGATTCTCTAACAAATTCATATACTTTATGAATAATTTAATGCTTTTGATTTGTGAGAAATTAAATAGACATAATCATATCAAGTATAGCTATCTATGAAAGTAACGAAGTATACATCCCCAATCTATGCCCAATAAAACAATTACAATAGATACGAAGCTCGCGTTCCCTTTCCAAATGGTTTTCTTGCCATTTTACTCATTAGATAATATTCGCAAATAGTCAAATCTATTTAATACAAATCATCTAAGGGTCTTTATTTAGCTGATTGACTTATTCGAGTTAGACCAATATGATATATTCTCGCATGCTATAAAATTGCATCATTATTGGAATTAGTGGAAGATGTAAACAATGAATAACTTATGTTATTCTTTGAATAAACAATATCTATATTGATAAAATCTTCTAACATAAGCCCATGACCATAACAAATGTATCCAAGATATAAATCCATATTACCACTATGAAAATTTAAATTAAAACTAAGACTAATTAAAGCCAACACAGTAATTAGACTCTATCGAATATTTGGAGCATACAACACTTCGTATAGGATTAGGGATTGACTAACAAACACGTCCAATTTACATGTTTCAATTACCGTATAACGAACCTTTAAGTTGTCTCTTACATAAATCCATCATATTCTTTATGAGATTTTCCAAATTTCCACGAAAACATCTTTATCCTTCACTATATGGTTAGTTGCTCTCGAGTTTGTAATGCACAAAGGATGTGATTCAATTTAAAAAATAGAATAAGAGAGACAGTTACACAATAAATATTTGTACAATTAAATTGTAAATTTTTGGGCTTGCCATAATCGCGAGCAAAGTGACTCTTATTACCATAGTTAAAGCACTTGACTTTTTTCATGTTCTACTTTTTAAGAGGATAATTTCCTTTTCCATATTAGTTCCACTTTGTCTTCTTTGAATACTGAGTATAGTGGGTATGTTTCTTACCCTTTTTTCATTTGGGTCCACTATAATACTTACGCTTCCTGTTCATGGCTCCATATGAGCTAGAACCAACTGCATATACCTTATAGGACATCATAGAGGCTTCAAGGCTTTCTTCTTCTAATAAAAGATGTCTTATAGCTTTTTCCATCATCTTGATGCTCTCATTATAAGCTAAGTGCATCTTTGTGTTCTTCCAACTATGAGGAAATGAGTGAATCATAACTTACACTTGTTGTTCATTTGATAATTTGCAACCCACATCATGCAATTCACTAATCATTTTTGATATGTGCCTTAAATAATTTTGATTTATGTGATCTAGTTATTTCTTATATGTGTCAAACATGATAGTGAGTGGTCTTACTTTGGTTATTGAGGTTCCTCGAAAATGTGTAGCTAAAGCAAATCACACACTACAAGAAAAGTAGGAATTAGAGATAGAAAATTACCGACGGAAACGAAATCGTTGTAAATTACTGATGGAAAATCAATTTTTGTCAGTAAAATTGATGGGAAATTTTCGTTTAGCGGCTGTAGTAATATTCATTGGTAAATATGGAGAGAAATCATCTCGAAAAATTTTCGACGGACTTTAACGATGGTATAAAATTTTCGTCGGTAAAGAAGGCGGGAATTGTTGGCGGAATAAATCCGTCAGTAAATTTTAAAGGTAAACGTCGTCGTCTGCTTCGGCTTCAACATTTTAAAGTAAACCAAAATGACGTCATTTGGTTTAACATCAAACAACGTCTCTGTTTACATTTAACTCACTCGAAAGCTCCTCCTCCCCCCCGGCCCACCTGCGTCTTCTTCTTTGTCTACTTTGTCTCTCCTCTCCTGTGATTTTCTTCTCTCCGGTTTAACGTGGACTCCTCTTCTACACATCAGCATTTGTTTTCTCTAGCCACTGTTATCGTGTCCTTCGGTGGAGGTATTTTTGCAGCCACTGTTGTATATATTGGATGAAAGTTAATTTGGGTATTTGATTACTTGCGTTTATTTGTGAATTCTGTGATTGGAAAACAATTTTAAGGTATAAATGTTAGTGATAGAAAGGACAAGACCTAATTTTGGTTGGGATGTTGGGATGAATTTTTGATGCATGTAAGGTATTTAATGAAATGTCTTTTATGTTGATGTTTATTGTATATGAGTGTTCTGCGTAATTTCAATTGATAGAAATTTATTCCTTTAAATGATGGGAGTGTCATAACTTTGATACAAGTGTGTATAATGAAAAAATGAATCATTTCTCCATTAAAAAAATGATTTCAATTCTTTATTTTTAGTTCTTTTTTATGGTTTAGTGTAGGGTAGTGTATTGTAGTGGAGGTTACGAGATAGTGGTATTTCGACCGTGAATTAGAAAACAAAAAATATATAACTTATCAAAAGTTAGGGTTTTGGTTTTAGCAAGTGGAGGAGGTATAAAAGATAAGTTATTTGGCTAAGAAAACATCAAAAAGTTACTTTAAAACTAATTTCTATTATTCTTGATCAAGAGTTCACCATTCTTTGGAGATAGAGGAAGGATTCAACAATTCTTAAAGAGATTTTTAAGATTTAAGAACATGACTTCTTTATATTGTTTTCTTTATTGTTTTTATGTTGATATTCTTTATGTGTTTATGAACTAATATTGATATAGATTTAGGTGGGAAGAATCTAGGATTTGATATGCTCTAAGTGATTCTTTAGTTTAATGAAATTGTATTTTTATTATGATTTATTCATGCTTTTACATTTATTAAATCGAAGGAGCGAAGGTGAAAGATTCTTTATCAGACAATAAAAATTGAGATTTAAGAGTTGAGATATATGTTTAGATTATAACATGAATAAAGAGAATCAAGTATGAGCTATTTAAAAGAAAGCCACAAGATCTTTTTAGATTAGGGTAAAATCTATCATAGAGTTTATCAATGTTTTAAAAACTGGACCGAACATCGAACCGATCGAATGAAAGGTTTAAGGTTTAGAGATTCAACTGGTAGTGAACCGTTATCAAACCGGAATATAATAAATAAGATGAAAATTTTATAAGAATACATTAAAATAAAATATTTTATTGAAATGAAATATACACCAATGTTTATGCTTGACTAGATATCAACTAAAGATTTCAATCATATAATAAACATTTAATCAGTTTGAGAAAGAATTGACCTGCTGATCAGATATTAATTCCATGGAAA
>JANZLX010000002.1:6963657-6975779 GCA_025531955.1 Erythroxylum orinocense | reverse complement strand
GTACTACAAATATTGAATCCTTACCATTTCTAGAACTAGATAAACCTAAAGAAAAATCCATTAACAAATCTACCTATCTATAAGGTTGCACTTGAGATTTAACATACTTTAAAGTTTCCTATGCAATGATAAATTTTAGATTTATTTTTCATGTGTTAGATTAGCATAATTTATTATTTTACACTTATTATTGGTATTAGAAGCATTATTTACATTCCATTTAAAATTAACCTAATTATTTCATTTGTTTTCAATTCTTTATTATGTCACTAAATTGTAGGATTATAGGAATTATATACTCACATTCATTCAATTAAAGAAAAAGAAATGGTATATTTTATTGGTTTTCATCATTCTCTTTCCAACTTATAAAAAGGGGTTTCTTTTGTTCAAGTAATGTCATTAATTCACTCGTTTTATATTGTTGTCTTCGCTTCAGATGTCAAACATCCATTGTGGAATGTGGATAGCTCTAACTATTTAATTTCCTGTTTCAGTGCGGTCGGACTTGGAGAAAAAAGAACTTGTTCTTGGATGTCATTATTTGTTTGCTCTTCAAGTTTGTTCTTGTTCTAAAAGAAAAGGAACTATAAAGTACTAATCTAAAAATGAAAAGTTTGGGGATTAATTGCAGGATATGGAAGGTGTTAGGCACCTAATCATGCTCATCTAAATAATTACCTAGGCTTATGACAAATTTTACAGATTTAGGGAAAGATTTAAAGAAGAAAGGTAAGATTAGTAGGATGAAAATGTAAGACAATTTGTTATACCTTTGATAACTTAAATTGTGCAATTTAATTTGTTATTACATAATTGATTAATTGTTGATGAAAGACTAGTTTTATAAAGGATTAAAGAGGATTTAAATTATTAGAGTTAATTTTGATTATTATAATTGATAATACTTTTTGGTTAATCACATGTGTTTAAAATTTTGATATATAAATAATAAGAGAATTCACACACTTTTTTATTTTTGAATAATTTACCCTTCTTTTTACGAAATATTCTTTTTTGCAGGCCCTATATTATGTTGATGAGCGTCGCTTATCCTTCTTCTTTGTAGTCTAGAGTTTGTCCATCCATCCAGGTAAGTCGTCCAACTCATGTCTACCATATGTATTGCTTTAATAATACGATTCTGATACATTTGGGTTTTGTGTGAATGCAAAGGATGTCTTGATTTTTTGTTGTTGCTTAGAATATTCTTATAATCATTTATGAGTTTTTATGTTCTTCTTTAATAGTCTAAGTATTTACTGTATATGGAATGAGTTTGAGATCTTATGCATGATTGGAGGCAAAACTAAGTTCCTAGGACGGTATATACGCTAGAAACTCGTGATGCAGCTCTCATGGCACTTATCGGTGAAAAATTCCACGAGCTTAGGAGTCACAGTGAGAACTTGCTTTCTTGATTCACAGGTGTAAACAATGTCACGTACCATAGTATTGAAATCAATTGTAGGTAATTAATTCAATTGATTAATGCTTCAACTTCAATATGATTAATGCAAACTTAGTATTAACACAAGAAATTCATTTTTAATAGATAAAACAGTTCTTTCCATAATAAGCCCCTAGGATGGTATATAGGCTGGAAACCCGTAATGTAACTCCTGTGAGGCTTATCGGTGAAAAATTTCACTAGCGTAGGAGTCACAGCAAGAACTTGCTTTCTTGATTCACAGGTGTAAACAATGTCACGTACCATAGTATTAAAATCAATTATAGGTTATTAATTCAATTGATTAATACTTAGGGGATGTTATGTAAAGTTTAGATGTTCTGTAAACTTAGGGGACATGAAGGCTACTAACTATGATATTAAAAGTTTTGCAGAAATGAGTGATGTTGATAGATCTTGGATATATAGACGATTAGCATTTGATGGTTTCATTAATCTTGAGTTTGATGAGGGAGTTGAAGCCTTTGCATGTTCTCAACCTGCATATATGGATGGCCCAAAGATCAGATGTTCATGTAAAAAATACAAACACATTCGTTTCCTTCTTATTGATAAAGTGAATGGGCATTTGCTAAGAAAAGGGTTTGTCCCAAATTACTTTGAGTGGACACGACATGGGGAGCCATTTATTTGTAGCACCTCAAGGGGTAATGAAGTACACTCATCAGTGAATGTAGATGAGTTTGAAAGGGGGATTGGATTTAGAACAAATAATGTGGGTGTAACTGAAAATCCTTACATGTAAATGGTTTATGATGTACCCGATTATACCTTTTAGGAAAATATAGAAAATCTTGAAGAAGAACCAAACCCACTTGCAAAATAATTTTTTGATTTACTACACTCAGCTGACCAAGAATTATGACCAGATTGTGAGACAATGACTCAGTTGTCTTCGATTGCTCGAATATTGAACATAAAGTCTGAATAGCATATTTCTGATCGTAGTTTTGATGAAATTCTTGGATGGTATAATGAATCATTACCTTCTGATCATACAATAGTTAATAGTTTTTAAAATATGAAGAAACTTATTAGGAGTCTTGGTTTGCCTGTTAAAAAATTGATTGTTGCAAATTGGGATGTATGTTGTATTAGGGAGATAATGTGGAATTACAAGAGTGCAAATTTTGTGGTCAATCTAAGTTTAAGCCTAGAAAGTGTTCTATGAAACAAAAATTAGTACCTTGAAAGCGGATGTATTATTTCTTGCTAACTCCGAGACTTCAAAGATTATATGCTTCTGATGTTATTACATCTCACATGAGATGGCATAATGAACACGAATAGGAAGATGGAATAATGAGTCATTCATCGGATGTACTGGCATGAAAACATTTCAATAACACCCATTATGAGTTTACAGCTGAAAGTTGAAATGTTAGGTTAGGATTGTCGACAGATAGATTCTAACCTTTTGGTTAATCCAGTCAACAATATTCGTCATAACCAATCATAATTACTCCTTATAATTTGCCTCTATGGATGTGTATGAATGAGGCATATATGTTCTTGACAGTGATTGTGCAAAGAACTACAAATCCAAAGCATAAAATTGATGTATTCTTACAACCATTAATATCTTAATTGCATCTTCTTTGGGAATATGGTGTTGAGACATATGATATGTCTCTGAAAAAAAAATTTGTGCTAAGAGAAACTTTGATGTGGGCCACTAGTGATTTTCTGGCATATGTTATGTTGTCTGGACAAAGCATAGCAGGAAAATTGGCTTGTCCTTATTGTAGCAATGATTCTGATGCATTTTATCTTTCAAACAGGGGCAAAACATGTTGGTTTGACAATCATAGAAAATTTCTTCCTTTAGATCAACCATTTAGACCTAATAATCAAAAGTTTATTAAGAATAGGATAGTACAAACACCTGATCCCGCTCACAAAGTTGGTGAAGAGATATTGCAGGAGATTAATGAATTAGGGTTCCTGAAAGTTACAGAATTTGAAGCTGATGAAGTTAATACAAGCATTAGTAAAAACTTTGTTTGGAGAAAACGAAGCATCTTTTGGAATTTGTCATATTTGAAAACTAATTTTATACGTCATAATCTAGATGTGATGTATATTGAAAAAATATTTTTGACAATTTTTTCAATACCATAATGAATATTAAAGGGAGCAAAAAAGACAAAGCAAAATTACGAGCTGATTTAAAACTTTTTTGTAGAAGAAATGAGTTACATAAAGATCTTCATACCGGTAAATATCGAAAGCATGTTACACTTTGGACAAAAAACAAAAGAAAATGCCACTCCAAATGTTGGTACAAAAGTGCATAACCGATACATTCTAGTTGAAATCAACAAGCAAAGAAGATTTAGACAATTTGAACCTTTCGTGTTGGCAATGCAAGCGATCCAGTGTATTATGCCCCTTTTCCAGCTTACGATGAGATAAGTCAAATTGCTTGGTCGTTTGCAAAGTCAAACCTAGAGGTGTTTTTTAATCACATGAAAAAGGAGAACAAAAATTTGAAAGCGAATCGTTTCAGAAAGATGTTTATGAAATAAATGCATCTGTTACATATGATGAGAATGAACCTTTAAACGATCCAAATAATAAATAAGTTGAAATTTTATCTGGAGATGATGAGGAAGGCGAGAGATCTAAAAAGGGGCCTGAGTTTGATTCTAATTCTTCAAAAAAGAAAATGATGATGAGTTTGATTTACAATTAAGTGTTAATAGCGATTAATTTTGGTTTGTAATTGAATATTATATTCAACAAATTAATTATTGAATTTTTAATATATTGTGTGAAATATTAAATTGAAATTGTTATATTTATGGAATATTCAATAAAATATGATTTTCAGGTTGAAAAATGCCACCAAAAAGAAAACAAAATATGATGTGACTAAGGTTTAGACTACGATTTGGAGCCAGTTACTATCCAGGTGAAGCATCACATTCTACAGCTACAACCGAATTAGATGTTGTACCTCTAGCTACTACACTTGCAGATGAAGCATTACCTTCCATACCTACTGCTACACCATCCACCACCCCTATACTAACAGAGATATCAGGGATAAACGATGCGGATGAAGGAGGTGGTCTCCAGCCTGGAGCTGAGGGAGCTGATAGAAGAACTTACATCACAATTGTCAACAATCTATAAGTGAAAATACATGAAACATCATATGTTTATAATTAAGTTATAGGTTTAAATTTTAAAAATGGTATAAATTTATTGTTTTAATATTAGGTTGATTCTGTCTGGACCGTGCTCAAGAAACATGACATCTAAATTCAAGGAGAAGATTGATCTTGAGGGTTATATATGGAAGAATATCCCTAAGGTGACAAAGGAATTTTACTATCAGGAGTTTAAAGTACAAAAAATATATTTTTTTGTATTTTTAATTGATTTTATACATTAATTAGATAAATATTACATTATAAGTACTTATCGTATATTTTTCCTTTTATTTCAGGAATAATTTCTTTTGGATTCCGAATTTGACGCAATCATTTATAAAGTATGGGAGAGACAAGCACGTACACGTTATCAAGGCGTTGTTGGTATAATAGATAAGACTGATGTATGATAGCCTTATATTTATGAAAAGATATGGAGTCGGTGGCAGCAGTATTGGACATCACCCAAGGCAATGTCCATTTCAGAGCGTAATTCTACCAATAGACGTAAAGGACTGGGGGAGATAGTCTTCCTGTACATACTGGAGGATATATTACCTACAACGAGCATGTAGAGAGACTTGTAAGTATCTACACTTTATATTTATATTCTGATTTATTTACTTTAGTGTATTTCAATTTAATTTGATATGTGAATTTTGGAATGAAAATATGTGTATTATGGAGAAGGATAATGTTACAAATGTCTGGTGCCATATATGACGGTATTATTGAGTTACTTTCTTTGTTCAATAGGGGGTAAATATCATAAAAATAGAGAAAAATTTGCGCAGATTTTTATAAATTATAGTTCACTTATAACATTTTATTTTAATGCCAGAAAAGTCTATGGCACAAAGCCTACACCCGTCAACTCTTTTTGCACACTCACACTAAAAAGCATGACAGTGTGACTTTCGTCAACACCCGATTTAGATAACTAAATGTATATGAAATTTATGTTTTAATATTAATGCTTAATAATTATCATTTACTAACATAAACATTGTCTTCTGATAGGATCAAATACAAGAAAGCATTCAATGATAGTCTCAATAGTCTAAAGATGATGATGAGAGTCAAACCTATATTCATGTAATGGGTGGTAAAGATCATCGTGGAAGGATGTTTGGCTTAGGTTCATTTGTGAATACATATTATTCGCAATCCTTCACATCCAGTACAACAGCATCTGGTAGGCGGTCTGCACCCAAATGAAGTTCATGAGCTTCGGAACACAGTACAAACATTGGCAACTCAGTTGTAACAGTTGATTGAGTACATAACTCAGCTATGTAATGAGGTGGATGAGTTGAAGGGGAGGGGTAGCACCTCATCGCAGCAGTTAGAGCATCCGCGGTCACTAAATGAATAGTGTACTTGTAGTCATTTCGTATGAATTAAATACTTATTACATACAAAATAATTTTTTATTATCAATTAAGATAATTTTCACTTTATATCATCAATCAACTTTCTATTTTAACAAATTAAATGTAAAAACAAATCAAAATATTATCAACAGATAACTGATACTTGTATAAATTATGCATCAACCATAAGATTATCAAATAAAATTAATGCATGAAAAAATTAAAAAAATAGTTTTAGTAAATTTACCGATAGAAAAATAAAGTTCTTCGATAAAATCTATTCAATTTACCAACAAACAACCAATAACTGTCGGTAATGTTGTCGTTAACTTACCGATGGAATAATCTTGTTTGTCGGTAAATTTACCGATGGACAGGATTTGTGTGTTGGTAAATTTATCGACCAAAACAACCTTTTCATCTCTAAACTTATTGACAGCGCAAAATAATCGTTAGTATATTCACTGACAGTAACACAAAATGTTCGTTGATAAATTTGGGACGAAAAATCTATGGTTCGTCACAAATTATTACATACAATTTTTTCTTCAACACCTTTGTCCAATAACATAGTTTATTGACGGAATGTGTGGGTTTTTCGTCAATAATTTCCATCGCTGAACTTCATTTTTCTTGTGGTGACATATGCTTAACAGTTTCATATATACAAAACTCATGCATGATATCATTATCCATTGTGCTCAGCAATATAATGTGAGCTAATGAGTTCTTTTTTATATTTTAGAAGCAACACAGTCCCTTTTGTATTGGGTTGTATTGCATTCCTTAAGAACGTTTATGGTTATGTTTAACGGTTTAAGAGCCTCTTCCCTAAATATATATTGAATTTTTATATTCTAGATTTCATAATTGATGCCATTTAATTTCTCACCTTTGTTAAGTTCAACAATAATATTATTTGATGCGTATTATAGTCCATTTTGTGTTAGGTTGCATTGCCTTTCTCATGAACATTTATGATTATGTTTAATGGTCCAAGAATCTCTTACTCCTCCAATATAGATTGAATTTTTACATTCCAGATTTAATAATTAATGCCAATCAATTTCTTACCCTTATTGAGTTCAACAGTAATATTTTTTAATATGGTTGCCATAATTGAAATACAAAGTTTCTACAAAAAGAAAGAAATAGTATACTTGCATGTCCATGTCATGTTATACGTACATATTTAATGAATAATTAGTTTTCAATTATTTACAAGATTGAAAGAACATGTATGTTCTCGATCATCATTCGAATGACATTTAAATACCAATTATCCTACTCAAGAAGAATTGTCAAGTAAACATTCATATAATATATGTTTTGATCAATTGAGCAATATCAAACTTTACATACGTAAATAAACATAATTCGTATAGTTTGACGTGTTTGAACCTTACATTAAAAATAAAGTCAATGAATTCATATTATAAAGTCCTTGAAGCTCAATATGCAATTATTCTAATTATTTTGATTAGAAGACTAATTAAATACAAAGTCCTAATCAATTATTTTTTTCAAACTTCTTTATATTAAGCAAATCTAAGTTTCAAAGCATGCTTAATATTCCATGGCAAAGTTGAGATCAAAATCATGTACTTCACTTCAACCTTTATTCTAGATCTTTTAGGAGGAGGTATTGTATTTATAATAACTACATTAAGTTATTAATAGTAATAACATACTGTGTTAGATATTCTTCAATAAGGTATCTCGTATGGAGTAACTATGTTAACATGATGATGACTTATCTATGTCACTATTTACAGAAATCTAGGTGACCTTATCATAATCGACCCTTTCTTGAAAACAAATTTTAGGAATTAAAATCTCTTTTCAAAGCCCAAAAATCATGAAATAAATGATTTAACTAACATAATAATGAACTTATGTTTATAATGAAATTATGGTTATCATAAGTTAATTAAGATCATAATTCCAATTATACTAATCATATTAAATTATAATTATTTTATTTTTAATTAAAAACTCATTTCAAATTATTATGGAATCAATCAAATGAAATTATGAATTAGAAACTTGTTTCAAGTTTATTATTAAATTAAAATTTTCAATGTAATTTATATATTAATTTAATTAATTAATTAATTCAATCATAAACTTATTTCAAATTTATTATTAAACTCATGAACTTAGTAATTTATATTTAATTAAAATCGATTTAGAAACTTATTTCTAAATAAATTTGGACACTTAATGTCTGTTTGAATTAGCTTTTATCTGTAGAGCTTTTCTAATATATATATATATATATATATATATATATACACATACATATATATCTCCATGTGTCTTTACAAGCCCAAATTTAGAAAATGTTTTAACCCAATAATCTATTATTGTTTTACCGCCCAAGACACTAGAAACTTGGCCCATATATACTAGCCTATTTATTTTTATTTGTGGCCTAACCTGTATAGCCCATAAGTGAATCTTGTTGGCCATTTAAATGTTGTATTTATGGTTCATCCTATTTGAGCCTAATTAACCCTATACGCTTTATGTTTGTTTTAATTGTCGCATACACCTCATTTAACCACAGGCGGCAGTGTTTGGGGAGGAACAACCGCCAACGGAAGCAGCCACAGATGCCAAGATGATCAATAAATGCAGTGGTCATGGTCTGCCTCTTATTTCCTAGGCGATGACAATGATGGTGTATTGGAGACTCTCCATTTAGGTGATGGAGGGGCAAAAAGAATGTTTCTATTAGTGGTTGCCAATCATTGGTGCTTGGCCCGCAGTGAGACTTCCAGATCACCATCTTCTGGTTCTTTTTCTTCGGGCTTCATGCATCAAATAAGGAAAATAAACAAAGAGGCAACTAAAATTGACATTGATTGAACATAATTTTAATTTTATTATAAACAAACACATCCTTTTGAAGACTTCAATAAGACAAGGATATTGAAAATAATAAAATACGACTTGCATTTAAGACATACGAAGAAGAATCGATACATATAATAAATTTTCACTTTGTATCTTTATTTGAAATCAATCACTATCATAATTTGAAAATAAACACTCAAACAAAAACATAATGTTGATTGATCATACTTAAGATGCATATCCAAATCTTCTCTAATGCTAATTAAAGGATAATTCAAACTTATAGATAAACAAAAGATCTTTCGTTTTTATTATATTCAGTCTCGATCAATCAAATTACTTACTTTAATTTGATTGTATTTTACTAATTAAAAGACACTCACAAAAAGCTTGTTTCTAGAAGAAATTATCTTTTTATTGTGTTTTTTCATATCACAATCATTAATTTGTTTAATTTATAATTATCTCATACTGATAAATGAGGTCAAGATTATTGGCTAGTCTTTAACAGTTAACATTCAAAAGGTCTCATCTCAAACTCATCAGGTATGTCCTTTCATTATCAGACATGTTGGCAGCAGTAATTTGTTTATACAAGCACTATGATTCTAAGTCATATTGGGAGTAAAATAGAGTCAAATAATGGTATTATATATCGAACTATCTAAAAGAGTGCCTTCTTATTAACTTATTTGATAGAGATTATAAATTAACAATAATCATATATAATCAACCAATGAGAAGAGATTGTCAAAATATTAAGTTATTCCAACTAGTTTTATTTGGCAATTAGTTAGCTAAATTATATGTAGTTAATTATAATAGTTACGTAAATATGTTAAGGGAGTTACACATTTAGTCAATCACATCCTTAACATCTTTAATTTAATTGTTTAAGGAATCCATCAAGAATATATAAGATGTTTTGACATCTTTTTTTTTATTTTGTAAGTTTTTATTATTGAATGTAACACATTTTTATTTATTTTATCAGAGCGGTGTTCGATCTTATGAAAAATGATTGATTTTTCAAATTTTTTCTTGATTAATATTCATCTTCTCCTAATTGAGTTAGTGATATATGATAAATTGAGAGTTTCAAGTTAACAAATTAAAGGAGAAATTGAATTCAAGATCTTAAATTGAGTAATGATGAAAATCTTATAGAGTTATAGGGTTTTAGATCATCTAAAACGAGACTTTACTAACTACAGCAATAGATGGAGACAATTATCTATCATAGAGTTGATCCATGAGAATTGCTTTAAAAACTACATTGAAGTCAAGATTTATTGCATGATAACTTCTTGGATGTTAAACATAAATTTGAAAGAAATTGTTGAGATGTTTAGGTACATCACTTCAATAAAGAATTTGTGAAAGAAATAAAAAGAGGTGTAGGTAATGGAATAAACCTCTCCTTTAACAAATTCAAAGAGAAATAAGCTCAATATATCAAGGAAATATGTTTATAGTGAAAAGTTTCACTAAATTGAAAAGGTTATTTGAATAAGTAGCATGTTTAACTATCATTCCTCAATGTGAATATGGATTACCAAAATCCACGATCGAATTGGTCTCAAATAGTAATTAAGTTGATACAATTCCTAATTGAGCTAAATGATGTATATGATTATGTTAAAATCATATACTAGTTGTGGAGCCTTTTCTTAATACGAATAAGTAGGGGCGAGCATTCGGATAATTCGGGCCTAATTTTCACTATTAGGGTTCGACCTAAATTACCTGAAATTTTTTCCATCTTACCCGGCTCGAACCCAAAATTTCATTACCCGAAATTTTGTTTGGTTCTCTTTCAAAAATTACGCAAAATAACTAAATATTTGAGTTACATTCTCATATCTCAACAAATAGTTGAATTCACTAATAATATAACCAAATATTCCAATTAACTAGCACAATTAATATGTTAATTTTACAAGAAAAATAGCGAAATGTATTTTCATAATTTTTTTAAACCTAATTCGGGTAATCGGGCCGGCCCGAATTTTTTTAGAGTTACCCGTCCCGACTCGAAAATAATTCGGGTAATACCCGGACAGGCCCGAATTACCCGAAATTTAACATTTTCTTACCCGAATTAATTCGAGCCGGGCTGGCCCGAATAATGCTCACCCCTACGAATAAGGCTTCAATCAAAGAAATAGAAAGAGGTAAATGAAGCCTTTACTATGAATGTTGATAGTATATTGGTAAGAACTCAAGGAAGCAAGAAAGAAAATTCAAGGAATGAAACTTCAAAAAGAAGGAATATGTTAACAAGTCATATCTTTGTCGTAATCTCTATAATATTGAGACACGCATCAAAGACCTATGTTTTAAATTTGACAAGTATCCAGACTAGTTAAAAGAACTAAAAGGAAAAAAAAAACATAAAAAGTAATAAATCATTTGCTAATAATGGAAACTCCATTATAACAATTGAAGAATTCACAAATTAAGTAATATATTAGAAATTGAATATGACTAATATGATTTAGTAGGAGATTTTGTTTTTTTGAACAAGATTTAGTAGGAGATTGATAAATACATCAAAGAAACAAATGGAGCCAAAAATCACTCCATCAACTTTGTATAATTTAAAAATTTTTAGGTACCAATTTAAATCATAGTTTTAGTATCCTTGAATTACTTAACACATGGATCTTAAATAATTGACACATGAATTTCAAATCATGTGTGAACAAATCTTAAACTTTTAGAAAAATCCTCACACGTAAACTAATTCACACCAATTCATTTGTCAATCGGTTCAATTAAGTACTCACATTAAAAAAGTGAGGTTAAATATAAATTGATCCGAACATATTCCTTTCATATACTACCTTTCAATTTTAACGCTCTCTCTATTAATAAACTCACAATTATAATTCTCATAAAGTTTGTTTGTTATCTCAAGTTTTGTATCTTATAGGATTTAATGATTGACCAAGTACTTATAATGGGAAAAGGATCAGGAGGATTGATATAATTAAAAAAAACGTTATTTTCATTCAAAAACTCTATAACTGTACATATCCAAATTACTGTCAAATACTTTAAGAAAATCTACCGATAAAATAGATTAGTACTGCAATCCAAACATTTATATTCCATGACACAAAAAATTAGGCCATCCTTCATATGTTGTAATGAAGCATTTGAGTTTTAAAAAATGTCTCTGAAATGATTATGTATTTTCCATTTATCAAAATAAAATAAATTTTATTTTCATATCAATTATATTCATATGGCTTGCTT
>JANZLX010000002.1:6952023-6963557 GCA_025531955.1 Erythroxylum orinocense | reverse complement strand
AAATGATTATGTATTTTCCATTTATCAAAATAAAATAAATTTTATTTTCATATCAATTATATTCATATGGCTTGCTTCAAATTAATCTATTTGGATCTCTGGGGAGATACAAATAACCCTCCATTAATGGTGCATAATTGTGCTAATCATTGTTGATGACTTCAATACAATAACTTGGACCTACCTGTTGCAATACAAAACCAAGTCATATAAAATTCATCAAGCCTTCTTCAAAATGATCAAAAAAAAATTCTTGAATCTATTAAAATCATAAAGACAATAATGAATTTGAGTTCACAAACTAATCATATCAAACCAAATTCTCTACTATAAGAATCTTGTGTTAAAGAAAATTTGTTTACACTACATAACAAAATGGATTTGTAGAATGAAAGCCCAAACACTTAATGCAATTTTCTAGAGCCCTCTTGATTAAATCTAGCTTACCTACAAAGTTTTATGGGGATGTAATTGTAACTACTATATATATTATAAATAAAGTTCTCACCTCCATCCTTTCTTATTAAACTCTATACAAAATCTAGTTTAAAAGGAAATTAGATTACCAATTTCTTAAAACCTTTAGGTGTTTGTTTTTTGCTTTTAACACTCATCTTAATATAGATAAGTTTAAATAATGTGCGTTCAAAACCATCTTTTTAGGATATTCACCTAACCGAAAATCATATAGACTGTATCACTTTCATTCCCATAAGTTTTCACCTTCAAGTTTGTTGTTTTGTTATAAATACATCTATCTCAAAAAGCTTAAACCTTACATTAATCATAAGATTCCTTTACCTTAGGTGTTCATAGATGAAGAGCCATTACTTGAATACCCAATTTTAAGTTCTTTATTAAATATCAGACAAAATCTACTAATTCAAACTTAATATAGTATGATGTTATACAAATTCAATTCATTGACTTAGAAATTCGTATCACTACTTTTAATCATTATATAATACAATCTCGTACACCAATTATTCTTAGACAAATTTATATAAATAGGAAAATACCTAATGGATGAATGGCTCTGTAGCAAAATAGTGTTCAGTAAAATATATCACCTATTATCGGTACTAAATCAACTACTTCTTTAACACACACACCAAACACGTACCCATAAACTGTATCACCAAATATATGCACATCTTACATGTCTTTTTTAGCAAATCTATCAAATAACCATCTTCATATAATCAAGTTAGAACTAAACTTGAATGTGTGGAAGCAATCCAACCACAACAATAAGCTTTGGAAGCTAATAAAATATGGGAGCTAACTATATTACCAAGAGGGAAGATGGACATTGGGCCCATTAGGCTTTAACACGTGAAACTCAAATCAAATGGGACAATAGACAAGTTTAAAGCTAGGGTGGTAGCAAAATGATACAATCAAATTAAGGGTGTTGAACTTGATAGCTGCTCTATAGTTGCTAAAATGGTCACATTAAGGATTTTCTTATCTATTATAGCTGCAAGATCATGTCCTTTACATCAGTAGGATGTAATAACATTTTCTTACATAGATACCTTAATGAAGAAGTATATATGACACTCTCTAAAGACAAATAAAGTTGGTATAAATGAAGTTTGCAAGTTAAAAGGGTCTTTTATGGCCTTAAGCAAGCCTCTAGCTAATAAAACCATAAATTCACTATTTATATTCAAAGTTGTGGTTTCATATAGTCAATTTATAATAATTATTTATTTTTCAAACACAAAGCTTATATTTTTCTTACTTTAATAGTGCATATAGATAATGTTTTAGTATTTCATTATTTAGAGGAAAATATCATTAATCTCAAACAATTATCACACAAAAGATTCACCATTAAATATTTGGGATATGCAAAATATTTTCTTGAATTAGAAATAGCTCTATAAAAAAATATGTTTATATATGAATCTATGTAAATTTGCACTGGACATTATCAACAATCAAAATTAATAGGGACGAAAAACACAATGACTTAATTGCCTACAACTTATTGATTCTCTTATTCAATTGCTTTCTTATTTTCAAAACTAGATAAATATTAGATGGTTTACTAACTTTTGTATCTCGATTTTACTAGACTTGATATCATATATATCGTGCAATAATTAAGCTAGGTTGTTTAAACTCTTTATCAATAACACTAGTTTATTACCATTCGTATTGTTAAGTACCTCAAGAAATTCCTTTCAAATGGTTTATTCTTTGCCTGTTCCTAACACATTCCAACTTGCAACCTATTGTAATAAAGACTAGGCTATCTGCACTTAAATAAGGTAAACTCTCACATATTAATTATATTTTCTTGGAATAATCGGTAGTTTCATAAAATACAAAGAAATATCATACAATCTCTCACTCATATGCAAAAGCTAAATATTGAAGTATAAGGGCTAATGTTTGTAAGTTTCAGTAGTTTACATATATACTTAAAAAAATTTAGCTTAATTTTGAACTTCTTATTCCTCTTTTATGTGACAACAAAGTTATGGTACACATCAGAGCTAACTTGTCTTCCCTAATCACACCAAAAACTATAGATATACTATTGTTTGGTAAGTGACAAGATCAAACAAAAATTCATCAATCCAAAATTCATTTCATCAAAGTTATGGATTACATACATCTTCACCAATTTTTTATCTGTCCTTATATTCCATCAAATGCTTTCCAAGTTAGGCTTATGCAATTAACACTAAACTCCACTTTAAGGGAGATGTATAAATATTAAGTTATTCCAGATAATGTTTTTTGGTAATTGGTTAATTGAGTATGTAGTTAAATACAACAGTTCTATAAATATGTTAGGTAGTTATAAGCTTAGTCACATTTAACATCTTTAGCTTGATCAATCAAGAAATTCATGAAGCATAAATAAGAAGTGAGATAACAAAAAATCTTTAACTCTTATTGAGCTTACAAGTTTCATTGATTACAAAATAATTTTTTTGATCAAATTTCTATAATTTTATGCAATAGTCAAATATTATCATCGACTAATATGTAGGTTACTGGCAACATTGTATGTGAAAATGAAATTCTCTAGCATTGTTGCTTAACTTGTTTAGGTTACTAAGGAGCAAGAGATCTAAAAGCATGCCCCTAATATTATATGTTTTCAAATCTAATATTACTAGGCATAACACACTCTAGCCATTCATTAAGAATAAATGAGGACACACTCTACAATTTTATGATATTTAACAACTAAAACCTAAAACTGTGTCATAAAAGTCTAGATTGTGATGGAAGTTAATTAATAGTTGAAGTATTCACAAAGTTGTCTAACATTTAAGCACATCTAAAGTTCGAAAAAGTATTAGTATCTTGACCGTGTAAAAATATTTTTAATCCGACTAAAAGAGGGTATTTAAATTAATCCTATAAAAGATTTAAAAGCTTAAAGCTTTTGTAGAAATCATCTTATAGGATTTTAAAACAATGGAGCAGAGACAAAAGAGTTATAAAGCCAATGAAATTATAAAACTTATCAATAACCATATGTTTCTACTTTTTTACATTTCGAAGTTATTACCTTGAAACTATTCATCGAGATTTTTTGTGTAATTGTTATGCTTATTGCTCGACAAAATCATAACTTGACTAGATAAATTATAGTGAACTCACAAATTGCCTGCACTGTGGAACATCTGTAGGTACCCCTTTTCTGCAATTGTAAGATTTTGACAAACAGTATACTCTGATATCTTAATTTACGAAAAAATTAGTTACATGCAAATAATACTAATTCTTTATTCATCTTTAATTTTGGAAAAAACCAATTTAAACACAATTAACTTGAATTTACGTTGAATTAAACAGCAAATATTTAATTTCCTTTACTCTTAAGCATCCCAAAAAATGCTTTGATTATGTCCCACACAGTACCGCCAAATAGAGCCTTCATCGCCGCTAGCTTTCCTCTTGTATAAGGCGGATACCTCACTGATGCATCACCAAAAAAACCTCGATAGACGACTGCCTTTTTATGGCTAAAAGCATCAAAAGAGAATTTACCATGGTATGAACCAGTTCCACTGTCCCCAACACCTCCAAATGGTAAAGTATGGACTGCAAGCTGCACAATAAGTTTGTTACATAAATAAATGAAACAGAAATTAAAATTAAGAGGCTACTCTTAAACAAAGAATGGTATACAGAGCAATTTTTTTATTGGTTTATGTCACCAAAGGATCTACTCTGAACAACAAGCGTATACCACGTATTTAATTATAAGGTATACGATGAAGAACTTTTCCCCTAGGTTTGACACTCTTATGTTCTACAGACAAACATGAATAAGAACTTGAACTTCAAAATCGCCAACCATGTGCAAGTTCAGCAACCAGGGGCTAGAAAAGGCCAATGCTAAATAAATCTATTAATAATCTGAAAATTTATTCACAGCATCTCCCAAGTCATTGCATGGAAAAATTCTTAGAACTCCACTCAGATCACTCACGACAGAAAGGAAATGGTCTTCAACGCAATTCAGTAATGTCTATATAAAAATTGAGCCTGTTGCCTGTACTACAAACATGCAAGTATCATCTATAATCACATCCTAATTGCTTACTGCAATCATGTTCAAGTTCCATGTTTTAGGATAATATCCTTTCCCACTGGGAAAATTTTTGCATTCTCCACCTTATCCTTTCCCTACTTTTCCGACTCAATAGCTCAAAAACCATAGCAAGGTAAATTACAACTGCAGATCTTTTTCCTGACAACTAAAGTTTAAAGTACTTTGATGACAATCGTCCTCACTATTCCGATAGAAGGTCTTAGCACTTGCAAATAACTGCTTACTCATCCCAAACTAAACCTATTGCTGAAACATCTAGTATAAGTAAGCAACTCATATTTATCACCATTAACGATGGCCTATCCCAAACTACTTTCTTTCTATGAGTAAGAATCTTGATGGTCTCCAAGTTCCAGAAATATCAAGGTTGCACTACTGCCTAAATTATCTGGCAACAAGAAACTACTAGGGTACTGTGCACAAGTCAATGATAACTTATGAAAGCATGTCTATGCAACTGGTTTCCACAAGTTTAAGGTGTAGAGTAATCACATGGACAGTAGTGTCATTGACAACTAAGCCCCCTGCAGAGACAGACATCACAAACTCTTCCTTGAGCTTCTTATTTTTGGTGAATAAATATGCTGCAAGTGGCTTGGCCCCTGAGTTTATCACATCAAAACTATCTTCAATTTTGTTGACCTAGTCCAAAAACAAAAGCAAATCATGATTAATATATGTGAATACAAATTACAAGAATGAGACTATTAAATTACAATCTCTTCTTCAAATTTGTACTCGTTCAAATTGAGAAAAACTCTCTCTTCTTTGGTATTTACAAGGTGATATTGTTTAAATTAACTTCTTAGCCAATTTGTTTGAGTTGAAGGAATCAATTGCATGTCTAAAGTAAATATGTCATTTAACCACTTACCCCTACTGCAAAGAGAAGCCACCACATGTCAGCTCCAAACGCAGATTAAATAATTGATTCCACTCACATTGCATCAAAATAAACATTTCATGTAGGAAGACTATGGACTTACAACCAAATCTAAGTTCTTACTGTGATAATGGGAAGCACAGGGCCAAATATCTCTTCATTCATTATCATGGAGTCCTGAGGGACATCCAACAAGATGGTGGGGGCAATCCTCCTGCCATTTAAAAGAAGTATGAAACAAGTCATCAAGCTAACCCAAATTAATGATCAGAAGAAAAGATAAATATCAATAGAACTCACAGCTTTTCTCTGTCTCTTTCACCACCATAGACAATTTTACCAGAAACTTTTTCATCATCCAGCAACTTTGCCACACGAGCAAAATGATTAGAATTTACAATTCGCGACAGGTCTTGTGATTTCAATGGACTTTTTCCATAAAATCCCTTGAGTTCTTCTTTCAAAGTATCCACCTGCACAAGAAAGAAATTAAAGAAAAGCAAAATCCACATACATACGGAGGTGAGAAAGAAGGTAGACTACTTGGCTTTCTAATGCCACATAGCATTACCAGCTTTGGTGCAAATTCATTTGTCGTAAGGATATAGTCAGGAGAAATGCATGCTTGCCCATTGTTAGTCCCCCACTTCCCAACAATTATTCGCCTGGCTGCCACCTTGGACATGCACACAGATCAATTTAAGCAAATGAGATTGAAAGATGAAACTTTGGCTCTCTTACTGACAGTTTCCAACGCATGACCACCAACAATTTGGTCCAAATTAGAATTGAAAGATAGTTACCTGTAAGTTGATGTTTGAATCAACAACAACTGGACATTTTCCTCCAAGTTCCAAGACAACTGGTGTGAGGTGCTTTGCAGCTGCAGCCATCACAACGCGTGCAATTTTTCCACTGCCTATAATTAAATGTAAACAAGTACTAGAATTCATCAAGAATAGGCTCAAATAAGAAAAAACACCATTTGAAGAAAACAACTAGATCATCAATTTAGAATCTAACAAGCTGGCTACATTTTCTCGTTAAAAAAAAACATAATATATACATTACTCTATTCAGCATCACCTCATATTAACCCAAAACATGAAAATAGGCATCAAATACCATTGCTAATTGAAACAAAATATTGATTGCTACAACGGCACATTGCAATGCCTGTGATCAGCATAGCTGATCTATTCGAAACTTGAGCTAGAATGTTATTCAGCTCAAATGCTTCCATCATTTCATAAAACTGTAATCAAGTTGGGAGTTGGGATGGGCACTCTTTTAATTCCGAAACCATATGTTATCAACGCTTGATCTTGTTCCTAAATCTCAAAAAAGGAAAGTTTGGAATAAGTATGAACCTGTATAAAATATCTTGTCCCATTTCTGTTCCAGTAGTGCAGATGTTTCAGCAACAGCCCCCTCAACAACTCTAATGGAAGAGGTATCCATATATTCTGGAATTATTTTTGCAAGCAGTGATGATGAAGCTGGAGCAATCTCTGACGGTTTCAATACCATAGCATTACCAGCCGCAATTGCCCCGATAAGTGGGTCCAGAGATAATACTGTTAAACAGATTGCAGAACTAGGTCTCATTACTTTGAAGTTAAACAGATGAAAGGATGAATGCAAACACAAGCAGAGCAAAATTTAATCAGAGGAAGAAGACATACAGAAAGGATAATTCCATGCTGAAATGACCAATACAACACCCAACGGCTCAGACACTATTTCCCCTGATGAAGGGAAAACGGTTATTGGAGTTTTTGCCTGAGATATGACAGCATAGTCAATTGAATCACCTTGGGTGACAAAAAACACCATGTAATATAAGCAATTAAGTGGAGCAGTTGTCAGAAAGAAGAAAGGTACCTTTACTGGCTGCATCCAACGTTTAAGTTCCTTAATTGTCACTGTCACTGAGGCTTTTAGCATACCAATCTGCAGAAAAACCATTCCGATCAACACCTAAGAAAAACGGATTATTTTTTCGTACAGAACTTCCATCTTAATACTAGATAACTTAAAGAAATATCAAAGATGATTCATAATGAATGGTACAAATTGCTGTCCCCGCATCATTTCCTATTCAACAGGCACACAATTCTAAGTATGTACAATAGCAAGATTGTGTACACAAGTGGACGTCAAAGGTACACAAAATATACTATGTTGACAACAAAAAGGTAAACAAATAACATCTATGATTCGAGTGAACAGAAAGATGACAGTCTATCCAGGTAGAGGATAGCCAATTGCTAATAATAGCCAGTTATCACTGCCAGTGCTATAGTTATCTTCTATGCCAAAGAAAAACATTCCTATAACTGCAGAGAGATGCATAAAAATAGTTGATGATTGGCATCAGCCAGAATTTGAACACTTAAGACATCACTTCAAGCTCTAGCTGAAAACGTGGTTCATCGGGTAAATTTAATTGTACCTAGGGAAAACCAGTGATCAACCTCCACAGTCAAGACATGGAGATCACGATCCAGGTTTCAAAGTAGCAGCAAAGAGTCTCGTATTCATTAGCCAGCATAAAAAAAAAAAAGTTCTACTAGAATTACGAAAAAGTCGACACTTCCCTCAGTCTCTTATCCCACGTTTAACACTTCCCTTAATCTCTAATTTCTTATCCCCAAAATAAAAACCGTCTAGATTTTTGTCACACTCTAATGAAACATCCTTACTTTCTTTCTTTACTTCCCCTTCCAAAATCATCTCCGTCCAATATTATTAGTAACGTGATATCGCAGTTACACAGCCAGAAGAATGATATATCATCATCGCCGAAAGAAAAAAGTTCAGAGAAGAAGATCGTATAAACATCTCAGTTTCCTGATGGTTTCCAACAGGGTGCCTTATATAATAGCACGCTGCGTTATGTGGGCATGCCTCTACGGTTAATAATGCATTACCCAGCAAACCACTGGAAACAAATGTCAACAACCTATATTAATACCTTGTCAAGACCACAAACCAGTACGTGGATTTGTCATTAATAATCTTCCATCAATCAGAAAGTGTAAAGTTACACGTCTCAAAGGCAGAGCACCTGCGTCTCAAAATTCCACGACGGCATCTCACTAGTTACAGTTGAGAATTTTATGGGACATCACATGAATAATCCGCGAAATCACGTGAAAGGGCAAAGTAATTAAACTTCCCAGGACAACGTCACTTATAATGTAGCCATTCTTACACAATATGCTATACATCAACCCAGAAGAAATAAATGTAAAAAGGATTAAGTCGACGATAGAACACAACTTGGAGAAGTTCACTGGCTAACAAAATCAGCCAGCTTTGTTGGCTGTTTAACTGTAATATTTGGTTACCCAATCAAGGCTTTATCAAACCCAGAAGGCCCAACCAACGACAAGAACATTAAACTAACATAATCCAACTATAATAGAAGTTAAGATTTTTGAAAAAAAAAAACATGGATTGAATTAACGATAAATTGAAATACATTTTAAGCAAGGTAAACTAAACTTAATTCTCAAAAAAAAAAGTAACTAAACTTAAGAAACAGTGAAGTTGTAAGTGTGACCTCGTAAACCGTAGACTCGAATTCAGGCTTTGAAATATCCTGCTTAAGTGCATCGACGATCTCTTTCTCGTTATCGTCAAGCATCTTCACAAGTCTCTTCAACTGCGACACTCTCCACTCGAAACTCCGAGTCTTACCGGAGCCAAATGCGCTTCGAAGCTCCTTCATCAGCGTGCTCGCTGCCTCCGCATCAAACACCGCCTTCTTATTCTGCGCCTCCTCCGCCGTCGCCATTTCACCAACCCCAAATCAATCAAATTAATCACTCTCTCCTCTCGCTTATACCTATATAAACATACACATATATATTTACGATTCGTTGAAGGTGAAACTGACGGACGTTAAGGTTGCGGCCGGGAGGTTGGGTTGGTTTGTCTGTCTGGGAGAAGTGCAACTAACGTGCGGACGAGCGTGTTGTCACGCTCTCTTTATGGCGGAAGGGCTTTGTTTTTTTTAATTAGAGGAGGAACGTGACGACCATAGAGCAGAGACTACAGAGAAGACGAATCCTGCTTAGCCCTTAGGTATGACTTAACTCATGTATGACAGTATGAGTATGATTCGAGTCGTAAGGTGATATATAAAGTTTTTCCAATAAATATTAGTAGTTTTGATTAGCTTTTATTCTAATGTTGACGTGTATTTTCCTTATATTAAAATTTGAATAAATTTTATTTGATTTTATAATATCAATTTAACATATTAAAATTACTATAAATTAATATTTAATCTTTTTTATTACAATATTGAGCTCATATGATCATTATCAATTAAAAATTTATATTATTAAAATTGTATGCATTAATAAATTTACTAAAAAATAAAAATACAATAAAAATCCTAAATGTTTATCCTCTGCCGTTTCCTCTCGCTTCCTCTTTTAATCCTAATCAAACCAAAAGACTTATAGGAGACGATCAAGGTCACATGCTGCACGAAAAAGCAATCAAAAGTTAGGCCAACCATCTTGAGCTACTGGTTTAGCGTTACCGTGATGTAGACCCTTGGAGGAAGGAGACTCCCGTCCCGTGAGACTCCCGCAAGATACACTCATTTTTTAGCCTTTTATTGTACCTAGTGACTAGCCCACCAAACCTTTTGCTGATCTATATTAACCCACCACCTGCTCTAGTCTCTTGGCTTTGGCATTCCTAAGCTGTCGTCTAGACTCTTGGTTGCTCGCAGCTGCCTGTTTGTTTTCTCCATTTCACATCTTCTTGCTGTTACTTCACATACAACTATTGTTAGTTCGTACGCATGTGACTGTGAGAGATATCGATGCGATAATGGTTAAATGCAATTAAAACAAAGCTAATGGTACCTCAACTCGGATATAAAAACTTTCAATAAAATTGGCATCTATGAAAAACAGAGGATTGAAAGAGGAGACGGTAATGAATAAAAGTTTATAGCTTTTTTAATTTCAATAAATCTGTTGATGCATAAAATTTTAGTTGTATACATATTTATTTGTCACGTATGTATTATTAATTAATAATTATAATTAATATTACAAAAAATTATAAATTCGCCTTGTATTTAATATGATTGACAAGATAACAACTTGCACACAGCTGAGATTCAAAATCTTGGGTCGATCATGTCGACATGTGACATGCTGGAACATATTTGATAATCTCAATTGTGATACGATATTATATAAGCAACCATTCATGAATGCGCGTAGAAGAACCAAAAGTGATGCTAATCTTTTAGTTCCTATTCTATTTTCCTAATCTTTCTCAATTATTTTCTCCCGTTTGCCAGAAGTTTCCTATTCAAACACGTTTCCTTTTAAAAACTGGTGGGTAGTTAATTTCTAATAATGTTATATTGATAAAGAATAGTATTAAGTAAAACAAAGTATATACGTACACAAATGTCTTTAAACAAAATTGTTGATATTTTGAAATTACAAAAAGGTGCAGTATATTTTATCATAAAATTACCTCTCAAAGGTCAAACCGAGGACAAATATTGGAAATTTGGAAA
The DNA here is from genome assembly GCA_025531955.1 of Erythroxylum orinocense. Classification (NCBI taxonomy): domain Eukaryota; kingdom Viridiplantae; phylum Streptophyta; class Magnoliopsida; order Malpighiales; family Erythroxylaceae; genus Erythroxylum; species Erythroxylum orinocense. The sequence goes on along the minus strand of JANZLX010000002.1, from coordinate 6,952,526 downwards.
GGAATCCGATTGCTTTCGAAGGAAGAAAATATTTCTTTATTGTTTAAAAAGGTTCTGGTCCAGATCTATTGATGACACGACACGTAAAATGTTCCAGAAGCAACAGGCGCGTGCTGCTAGATGACGAATCAAACAGGGGCTCCCACGTTTACTAATACTAGCCCTTGCGGGTCCCATCGTATCGTATCCGCTGACTTATGATGTGTCTGTAATCTGTATCACGCATTTATTGCCAAACATTAATCCTTTTTCTACAATCCTCTCCATCTCCATTACGATATGCCATCATTCCAGGGAAGGGCTCTAAACGATGACGTTTCTTTGGACATCTTAAACCGGTGTACCAAACTATCGTGTCGATTCACACGCAAACGTGCCGTACTCTAATGTTATTTTGATGCCTCACTTCACACGCAAACATGCCGTACTCTACTGTTGTTTTGATGCCCTCCTAGTGTTGTTAACTAATGAATTAAATTATGCAACACACGAAGAGTTCGCGG
>JANZLX010000002.1:6941439-6951923 GCA_025531955.1 Erythroxylum orinocense | reverse complement strand
TATAAACTGCTTTAATAATAATAATACATTTATTAATAAAAACTAATATACAGTAATAATAATAATAATAAAATTAATAATAATAATAAAAATAATAATAATAATAATAATAAAATTAACAAATGAAAAATAAATACAATAAATAATATATAAGAGGGTTATCAGTTGTTGCACTTCTGTTTGCTGAACATTAAAATAAACAAACAGAAGTGATTAGTTTTTCATGGCCGACGCCGGCTTTACAACGGCTTACGTAACAAACAGCAATGTAACTTCTCTTTCATTTTTAATCAAACACGGCGTCGTTTTGTTATTAGACAAAATAAGATAGGATTATTTTAAACAGAGAATCCGAATTCGAAATGAAGGGGTAGGAATGCTCTACGTAAACCATAATTGTAAAAGCATTAAATGCTGTTGTGAGAAGCTTTGAGATTCTATAAGCAGCATTAAATGCTTTATTAATCATTGAAATTTTTTGGAGGGAAATGAAGGGGTAGAAATGTTCTACGTAAATCATAATTGTAAAAGCTTTAAATGCTGTTGTGAGAAACTTTGAGATTATGTAAGCGGCATTAAATGATTTATAAAGCATTGAAATTTTTTGGAGGGAAATGGAGGGGTAAGAATTGAGTTTTGAATTTTTTGGAGGGAAATGGAGGGGTAAGGATTGAGTTTTAAATAAGTAAGCTTTGAAATTTTTTGGAAGGAAATAGAGGGGTAAGGATTGAGATTTAAGTAAGTAAATTACTTAAAACAAAAAAAAAAACCGTTCATCACAAACAACTTATAAATTTTTATAATTATTTTAAAGGCCTTATGTAGTCAAATAAACATATAATGAAATTTTTTTAACATTGTAAGAAATATTTTTAAACCACAAAATTAAATTTTGTTAAAAATTTTACTTTTTCTATATAAAATTAGTATTTTGTTGTATTGTACTTTCGTCCATCTAAATGATATGCTTATGTAATTCTAATACGAATTTTACTGAAAATGGAAGAAAAATAAATTTATTTAAATTCATGTTTAAATTATTTGATGGCCAACCATGTAATTGTCTATAAAAAAATTAGCATATAAACGATAGTTTCACGCTATATATTTCTTAGTTTAATAGGTACATGTCTGTTTTCTTATTTAAGTTTATCAAATTAATAATAACCAAGCAATTTAATTAATTCAAACAACCAAAAGAGGCTTTGATACCAGCGTTAGAAAACTAATCATGATCTAACCATGGGTACACTGGAATTTTTTTTTTACAATTTCTTGATTAGACCTTACTGATTAATTTGAAAAATATAAATTATAAAGATAATTAATTCGTCTTGATTTTAATTCTTGAAAAAACTTCTTTACAAGGTATTACCACGAACTGTCCAAGTGTCCAATTTCATAGTACGTAAAAAAAAATACTCTACTCTTGGAGAGGTAATGATAAGAGTAATAAATCTCTTATGTCTTCTTCGGTTCTTCCTATTTATACAGAAAGATAAAATAGTTTAACTCTTATTAAAATTAAACTTACTATTTATAATTAAATTCAAACTTTAATTATGTTGGACTTTAATTTTACAATTAATTCTAACTTAATTTAAAATATTTTTTCTTTTTAATTGCTTTTTTATTTATGACTCATTAAGTACTTAACATATGGATGATGATTATAAATTATGGTTTTAATTAATAATTATAATTAGATAAATTAAAGCTCTTTTAAATTTATCTTTTATTATCTAATTAAATAATTTAAAATCATTTAGATTAATGTTGTTATGATTACCTACATATTATAAATATCAAAGTGATTTAACTCAACTTGTCTATGCATTGTTATGATATCAATTAACATATGCTTTATTGATATAAAATTACAAAATTGTATCTCAAAGAGTTAGAAACCTTTAACTTATCAAGATTTTCTAGCTGCAATCATATCGTAAGTGTTTATTACAGTACTAAAATATTTGAATAATTGGAAATAATTGGGTCATTATCACCCTACTTAACAGACGGTACGTGAAGATGTTGGCAGTCATGAGAGCAGACGGTATGTGAAGATGTTGGCAGTCATGAGAGCAGATAAGAAACTCCTTCAAAAACCTAACAAATTGAAAACTTTCCTGAAAAAAAGGGAACCCTAATGTATATTACCGCTTCACTTATTGATGCGATGTGTTAAATTTCATGACAGTAGAAAAGCCCATCTTCATTATTCTTTATTTCTATAATATTAGTTAAATAAGGTCTATGTTAAATGAATGATGACCAAGTCAGTCATTCACAAAGATAGAATACAATTAATTCCTTTAATCCTATTAGACATGCTCTTTTGATTAAAAGCTCTAATAAACTTTATTATTTCCTTGTATTAAATTTGTAATATAACTAATTATAAAAATTATAATTTTATTATTAACAACACTGTTATAAATTGATAACATATGTTAGATCTTTTAAGGAATCCTAACCATTGTTATTGATACTGGACTGTGCCGGTCTGTATGTACCGTAATAAATCAAAATTGGTATGATATATTGGATTTTGGTACCAAATTTAAATACCAGTTGATACCGGCCGGTTTCAGCTATACCGGTCAGTATTTAAAATATTGGCTAAATACCAATTGGTAATGAAAATTTTAAAAAATTGAGGAATTTTTGTACAAAATTTTTTTAAAATTTCAAAATCTTCTTCGCTCTCTCCTACTTCCTTCTTTTTTCACAGTTTTTAAAATAATAATAAATATTTTTATTATTAATAATAATTATAAATTAAATAAAACTTAAAAATAAGTTGATTACCTTATGTACCGCTTCCTCACTGCCTGACTTTCGAACTCCACTGTATGACTTGCGCTCAGTTACCACGCTGTCTGTGACCTCTGGGATATTTTTCTTCGCCCAGTCTTACTTGTGCCACCAGTCATTACCCCCTCCCTTTTTTTTGTCTCAAAATGATGGTCATCAACTTCTTGATCCTACTGAATATCATAGTATTGTTGACGCCCTCCAATGCCCAACAACAATTTATTATAGACGAAGTAGTTCAATTTTTATACTGTCTTGTCGATATTCACCAGATCATATTTACTTTATAAAAAATAATTCAAATATCACCATAATCAAGGATCAAATCAAATCCTTAAAATAAAAAGATAATTATTAACAATATTTTTGATTATACAAGCATATTTTGATCATGGAAATAAAACAATATTCTCTAAAATATGTTGTCAGATGAATGTTTCAAAGGGAATCAGTTAAAATATTTGGATTTCTATATATATAGTCAGAGAAAAAATGGAGGAAAATACGTAAACATGAGTAATAAAAAATTTTTAGAGAAATATTTTCTATTTAAACCATCATATGAATTTGTCTTCCAGAGAAAAAACATCACATGAATCTTAGCTATTATTTGCTGTTGATCAAAGTAAAGCTAGCGAAAAACAGTTTGAGTTTTTTTAACAACACGGAGATGTAGTAATGAACAAACAATTACGGTAGTAATTTTTTATGGGGAGGATATAGCGTCACTGTTTTGAATCGAATAACTATTCTATAATTTGAATTTGTGATCCCCTCTCCATAAATATTTTTTTATCGAGAAAGAAAAACTGTTTTCTCTGTTAAAATGACTTGGTCATCTCTATTATTAAATCAAGCTTGTGATTAGTTAATTCGAATTCGGTCTGTTAACTTTAGACTAAGGCGAGTCTAAGGTCAGTTGTCATCTCTAATATTAACAATTGACTCATGAAGACCTGGTCTTAAATATTAATTTTAGATATAAGTCCACTTCTTGTCTTAAACGTCCAGACGCCTCCCTTGAATGGCATGTCAATTAACTGGAACTTTTCATTAAGCTCCATTAAATCCTTTATTGCTTTCATTCGGACGTGGGTAGGGTCTTCCGAGGAAGGGCAGACCGGGTAGACGCATGTCTGTAGAAGAAGTTGATTTTGCTTCAGCTTCACGATAAAAACACGCCTGTTACTATTAGCCATGTTTAGGCATATAATTTGAACATGCACCTGAGGAATCCAAGTTTGGATGGTCACACCACCCTAAACTGACTACACAAACTGCACGGCAATTTTATCAGACAAACACCTAAAGATGTCGTCACTCTTATATGCCCACAGAAGTAAATCGTGAAGTTGCTTATGCCTTCAAGCTATGGCGGCACTCTCTATTTTGGGAACAAGCATAGATTCTCAGAAATTTTGTAATTATTTTTTATTTTTAAGAAAAGGAATAGTTTGTGAAAAAAAGAGATTTCTATCCAAATAAACCTTTTAACATAACAATTAATATTTAAAGACAAGCTTTTATTAAAATTTTAAATTTTAAATTTAAATTATACTCATTAATAGTTATTAAATTAATATTAGAAAATTAATATTTAAATTAATCATAAAAATTAAATTATTAATATTTTTTGAATAATTAATATAATATGAAAAATAGAAAATAAAAAAAGCAAAAATGTAGTGAATCCTGTGCCAATTCATAGGGACATCACATGAACCCACGAAAATTCTGGTGTCATTCTCTAAAACTATAGTTTCTCCACGCTCAGCAATGCTGAAGTTGTACCTGCCTCCATATCCACAACATGAGATCAGAGGAAGCTCAAATCCTGCATTTTGCAGCCAAAGCCAATTAAAACAAGAAACGCAATACATACGATAATCAATTTATCAGAGGAGAGGAATTACCATATTTTTCAGGGTCAAGGATACCTGACAGAATAGACGTCTACGTAGGTGAATGAAGCGGAAGAAAACTGCAGTCTCAGCCCAGTAACAGCTTCCTTTAATTTGAAGTCCAAGTACTGACGTACTTCAGTATTAAGCCTTGGCAAAACCGGCGATGTCCTTCTCTGCCCAAGCAAAATTGGTCAATATATAAGGCAAGCAACCTATTGGCCCTGTGCCTGCGTTACGTCACGCTTCGTGTGAGAAAATATATAAACCATTAATAAGCTTTGGGAAAGAAATTCACAAATAGGCAATATTCGATCAAACTGAGAAAAGAATAAATGAATTCTGACTTATTACCATCCCTACAGACAGGGAACTGTGGATTCTATATTCTAATTAATATTGCAGCAAACTGCAAAGTAAGGTGCAGACGGAAACATTCCCTTCGTTAATTAAATAAGAATCTAGTTACAAGTTAAGAAGGGATAAAAAACACATGGGAAAAGAGCTTGTAGATTTATTAACACGTAGAGCGGCCTTGGCCCATGTCTCTACTTGGGTTTGATACGTGGTGTTTAGGCTCAAGAACCACATTTCTGTTCATGTACTAAACACTGAACTTTGTGTCCCCTCCAGTGAAGCCCAACACTTGCCTCAAATACAATTCATGACCAGGAGGGATAAAGGGCTACTGCAATGTACAAGTTACGTTGAATTGTCAATTTTGGCAACTTCCAAATTCTAATAAAATGGTTCAAAAGCAAAGCGAAATTTTAAGCCATAAGATTGCAACTTCTCTACATGTGTTATCATCGGACTATCCTGGAGAAGAGAAAAATCGTAAGTAAAAGAAAAGGAGTGGCAAGTATTTTCTAATCGTGAGTGCTAAGCTAATGTGAAAGGAATCACCAGGAGATGTCCAAATTGGACTTGCTTTCTTATCCAACCTTGATTTTGATGCATAAAATACGCTACAAGACAACTTTCCAATGTCTTCAAACTTCAAAGTTAGATTTTGAAGCACAAAATATATTACTATATTATTTGATCACTTGTCCACCTACTTAGGCGCATATGAGGTTAGCTGGCAAATACATACATAACACAACGCAAACGCATTTAATCCAAGCGGGCATCGAAGGAACGCGCGTGTGCTTGCCATAGGCATAGACCACTAATCCGAAACAAGAGGAGAGAGTGAAACTGCAAACAAAATAAACGCTACATCCTAGATTATGGCAGATTCTGTGTCACACCACCTACTCTCACTATCCTCGTCCCATTCCTCGCAAATGGCTCCTATCAGTGGCGCCACCGCCGCGACTTCTCGCCTCCTCCCCACTGCCGCCTCTCGAGCCCGACTTTCCCTCCCTCATTCTTCTTCTTCTTCCTCCTCAACTCGCGTTCTCCGCTCTCTCTCCTCATCTTCCTCTTACTCTCATGTTTCCTCTCTCAACTGCGCTCGCTCCTCGCCTCTCTTTCCTCGTGCCTTCTTGAATCGGGTGCGTTCTAGTATCATATATGTGGAGATATGTGCTATGTAGTATTATCCAGTGTATTATATCTTTTGTTTGAGTGGTTATGGTTTTTGAACTGATCGATGTTGATTGCTTCAAAAAGGTGTCCGCGATTAGCACTGTGGCCGCGGCGTCGGATCCTGCTCAGTTGCAGAGTGCGAGGGAAGATATCAAGCAGCTTCTTAAGTCTACGTTTTGCCATCCTATTATGGTACTTTAGCTTTTGATTAGTACAATTTGCTGTTTATGTTATTGTTTTAATGTCTAAGCTAATTTAGTGGACCTGTAGTTGGAAAGTAGTTGTCGGAGAATGGACAATTGCTAATTTCAGTTTGTAAGTAGAAAATCTTAATGCATATTAATCTGACCTATTTTATGATTCACCGTAAAATAGGGGAGTAGACGTGTTATGTTTCTTCTAGAGGATTGTAGATGTTCATTTAGGCTAATTGACGTGATGATTTTCATTTAGAAACAGCCTCTCTATTAGATAGGGATAAAGTTGTGTACTACATGACCTTCCCAGACCCCTCGTTCAGCGGGATTTATACTATTGTTGTTTGATGTGATGATTTCTGCATACTTGAACTATTGACCGCTAGTATACCCACTTAAGATGGGATTAATCTTATGTTTGTACATAAAAATAGATCATCATGATAGCACCTCTGTAAAGGTCACACTTGATTGATTATATGCTCTTACTGTTCTGTTTCTTTTAGGAGAATGCTTCTCCATTTCAATTGCCATATGTAACTCATGTAGGAAAGCTTATATGGTTTGTTGAAATTTGAAACTGTAACATTTGATTAAAGTGCGTTTCCTAAATTATGCCACAGTATAGCACTTCAAGACTGTGGTTCCTCAATCCATTATAAATATATAGTTGAGGGAAATTTATATCAGGCATCCGTAGTGAAAAGGGGAAAGCAAACAACAATGTTGATGGCTAATCTGTGCTAACAACGTTGGTGTTTGCTCCATCTAATTATCTTGCCTGGAGTCGCTCTCAGTTTTTCTTATTGAACAGGGCCTGTTCATGTTTGTCCTTGTTCATTCCTGTTACTATATTGTCAAATCCTTTTTTCATGATGATCTGAATGCGTAGACATTATTTGAAGACAAGAGTTTAAGGTTTACTACTTTTTACTGTTGAATGTGATGGCTGAAACAAAATAGAGTTCAAATTCTTATCATCTTAATATACTTTTCTCAGGTTCGCCTAGGGTGGCACGATGCCGGTACATATAACAAAAATATAGAGGAGTGGCCTATAAGGGGTGGAGCCAATGGAAGTCTTAGATTTGAGATTGAGCTGAAACATGCAGCCAATGCTGGTTAATATTCTGCATTATCGTATGCTTTGTTTGATTCATTCTATGTTTTGTGTAATAAGCTGGCATTTCAGGGCTTGTGAATGCATTAAATCTTCTAAAGCCTATCAAAGAGAAGTACTCTGATGTGACATATGCAGATTTATTCCAGTTGGCAAGCGCTACTGCTATAGAGGTTTCACAATGCTTATTTCAGATTAACATCTTTCATTGCTTGTCAAAACATTCTATTGATCTTGTCTTTGGAAACTTAGGATGCTGGTGGTCCCAAAATCCCTATGAAGTATGGAAGGGTAGATGTTTCAGGACCTGAACAATGTCCTGAGGAGGGAAGGCTTCCTGGTAAGTCCCTCCATCTTAAGTTTTTATTGGTTATCAAAGACTATGTTCCCTGGTTTTTCTTTTACTGATATGTATTCAAGAGTCCTCCCCTTAAAAGGATTTAAAATACTGTTCCAAAACAATGTGAATGAAAATCAAGAGTAAGGATTGCGCTTATTTATCAGAATTTAATTTACCAGGATTGGCAGCAAGCACATAGTTATAGCATATGAACATCCTTGAACTGGTCATCCAATTACAGGACTCTATTTAGTTCCTTCTCTTCATATTTTATACCACTTAGGTCCTTGGAGTTGCTTTTAGTCAAATGCATTACCTGTGAATAACTAGTTCAGACTTAGCAATTCATTTCTGAATTTATTACTTGATATTTAGATGCTGGTCCACCAAAACCTTCTGATCATCTGAGAGAAGTTTTTTACAGAATGGGATTGAATGATGAGGTAATTTTGATCGTGATAATTTTTCTTATAGATGTTGTGTCATTAGATTCATGATCTTTGTTGATGAGCTTTATATCTGCAGGAAATAGTTGCATTATCTGGTGCACACACACTGGGAAGATCCAGACCAGATCGCAGTGGTTGGGGCAAACCAGAGACGAAGTACACGGTATTGAAGTGATCTTGACTTTTAAGCCCATTATATATCTGTAATTGTCTTTTGTTATTTAATATAATAACTTTGTAATTTGGTTGTGTTGTTAACTATAGTAAGCCATAAATGTGGAACGGTGGAACCTGCATGACTTAGTATTTGCTTTGTGTATATTCTATGACAGAAAAATGGGCCCGGGGCACCTGGAGGACAGTCATGGACTGTAGAATGGCTGAAGTTTGATAATTCCTATTTCAAGGTCTGACATGTAACTTGCTGTTTGTAAGCAAGAAACTTCTTTCTTATTGGTGTGCGCTCAGTTGGTAATGCATAATGATTGTTTACTGAATCCAATTTGCTTTTATAGGATATTAAAGAGAGGAAGGACGAGGATCTACTAGTATTGCCCACCGATGCTATTCTTTTTGAAGATCCTTCATTCAAGGTAAAGTTTCATTTTGTTGAGAGCAACATAGGTCATAGATACTAAAATGTACAAAGATGGCCAAAAGTTAAAGTTATATGCAGGTGTATGCTGAGAAATATGCCGCAGACCAGGAGGCATTCTTCAAGGATTATGCTGAAGCCCATGCGAAGCTCAGCAACCTTGGGGCTAAATTTGATCCTCCTGAGGTTTGTTAGCATGTTCATTTGTCTTCTATCTTCTATTTTTCAGTGTTTACCAACTCATGTTTTCCTTATGTATATTAACTCACGAAATACAATCTGAACATATTTAGCCTTGGAGTTATTTGAATTAAATTGTTGTAGCTAATGTGATTATTTTCCACCTTGTCCTGGAATAGTTCTTAGTAGTGCAGTGCGCTCATGAGCTTTTGCACACACTTCTACTTTGTACCATAAGTGCACTCCTGCTAGTTCTTTTCTTGGCCACTATTTAGCTCTTCGATTGTCATTGTCTAGTTTGAGAATGAAGCAATGGTACAAGTGGAAGTGCTTGCTCTGAAAGCTGATTGATGAATTTGTGATATCAGGGTATTACGCTAGATGGTGTTACTGGCGAGAAGTTTGTGGCTGCAAAATACTCAACTGGAAAGGTGGTAAATTCTGAGAAATTATCTCATGATATTCCTTTAGTTATTGAATTTCAAAACTTTTCGCTTCCTTTTTTAGCATTGAAATATTTTATGGAGGAACCCTGGATGCAAAGATGTTCATTTTTTCCCTTCACTTCATGGTTTGCTGCAGGCTTAAAAATATCTTGTTTTCTAGTGCCGTAGCTATTAATAATACGGGATGAAGCATTTTGCAAGTCCTGTGAAACACATGTAATACTTGGCAGTGTAAAAGATGGAGACGGGAATAAAATTCAATCAGTATGCCTATTTGAATTGCAGAGAGAGCTATCAGATGCCATGAAGCAGAAGATACGAGCAGAGTATGAAGCGGTAGGCGGAAGCCCGGATAAACCCTTGCAGTCTAACTATTTTCTTAACATCATGATTGTGATTGCTGTTTTGGCATTTCTGACCTCTTTTCTTGGAAACTAGGTTTGGATTTTATGGTTCATTGTGAAGTAGTGTTGTGTATTTAGTACTCTTTGGTTTAAATGAAGCTATAAACGGAGATCAAGCGCCGAATCTCACTGATGATAGAATAATGAGCTAACAACTAACAAGAAGTAAACACTTAGAATGTCTCTAACCCCTGTTTTCTTTTGTACTCAAAGGCTACCTGACAACAGATGATTTCTTCATGATATTAAGCACAGTTTCGAGAATCTGGTTCCTTTACGGAGGAAGCAAAGCGAACAAATCTGAACACAATTCAACCAAGTCAAGGTAAACAAATGGCTTAATCGAACTTGAGGTCAACCGGCAATCTCCGACAAAATTCAACGAATCTGAAAATTTTACATTTTAGCGAGAGAGGGTAGAAAACTTGTTGAGAAAATCAATGGTTCAAATTTCGTGCGAATCGGAGGTCAAATGAGAAAGTTATAAGAGAAAATGCAAAAA
>JANZLX010000002.1:6918310-6936465 GCA_025531955.1 Erythroxylum orinocense | reverse complement strand
TCCTTGTTATAAGCAAGAAACTTCTTATACTGTGGTGGTATAGGAGTTGGAGGATGGCATTACTTGAGCCAATCTTGCTTTTGTCAATTGGCGGCCCTCATTTTCTTGGCATTTTCACTCTGATGGATTTGCGTTTAACTTCTTTTTCTCGAATGGTAGTTTTGAATCCATTACAACCACTGTCATTTTGCTGTAGTTACTTCAGTTTTCTATTAGATTTAGTTTTGTCATTATAATACCTGTCTATGCTTTTCTCCTAATGAGCATACATGATAGTATTATGGTTTCTTCAATCCTGAGAATTGATGAGACCCACAAAAACGTACATGTGCATGTGCATGTCTTATATATATGGCTTTATTTGTAATGGGGCTTTTAGCTTGAGGCTGGTTCCAAGACAAAGCGGCAAGAATTACAATGATATTGAGCACATTGTTTGTTTGGTTTCTTCTTTCTCTTAAAATTAGTCAAACAACTTTCTTCATTTCCTAAGGCCTAAAGATTTATTTGAGATTTGATGGCATCGTCTTATTGTAGGTCAATGAACCACAAGTTAAGAACTCACAAGAGGCTTTTATGATGGAAATGCGTGCTGCCAGAATGGTAAGAGAATTCTTCTCTATATGTTGAGAAGATGCATGCATATGCTCATCCCCTCGATATTTTCTGTAGGCAGGATTTATATTCTTTTGCATAAGTGGTTTTGCTTGTGGCCTGAGCAATTTTCATCTGACTTCATTCATGGAATGTGCAAAAGGACTGTGAAAGGATGCTATTATACCCCCTAATGTTCTAATTAGGTAGGAATATTTATGGCCATAAAGTTTGACTTGTATCATATGAGTACTTCTCTGTAGACATAAAAATGACAAGTCCCAAGGTTCATGGTTCTCATTATATCCATAGCAGAAATGTTTCTACAGATTGGACTAGGATATAGGTCCTTATAAGCATGTAATTGTGATTGGACGTTCAGACATGCTCTCTCAAAGCTTTTCCCTGCCAGTCCTGACACTTAGTACTTTCTATGTCGTCGATTTTTGTTCTTTAAAACAGGTTCAAGCAGCTGACTCTCTACTTAAACTGGTCTCGGAGCTGAAGCAGACAGCAGTATTTTCTGGATTTGCATCTCTTAACGACCATGTAGATCAAAGAATAAGCGAGTTTAACCAACTGGCCGAGAAATCAGATAATATGTTAGCCAGAGTTGGCGAGGAAGCTGCTGCTAGTCTTAAGAAACTTGAGTCCCACTACTATTCCTCTGCACACAGAATAAGCCAAACCTTGCCACCAAATACTGAGGGTTCTCAATTGTAGCTATTCCCTGATTTGGTTCAATGCAAGCAAATCTGATTTATTTTGTTTAGTCGTATGCATGTATGTGGACTCTCTGTACTCATCGACTCATCTATAGATACACCGCTATTTATAGCGTCGTGCCAACGTTTGCCGCTAATGACAGTTTCTTCCATTTCTAGCTATGAATATATGCCTGGTCAAAATAGAATCTAGTAAAGAAGACATCTTTCAAGTCCAAAGCATTACGACATTTGAGCTTTGTAATAAAGCGTCTAACTTGAAGTCAGTACTTGAGATTATATTAAGTCAGTACAATCGGAACAACAATGGGCTGGGGCCGGGCGTTGGCCCTGACCATAGGCAGCTGGCCAGAGACAGTCTGGCTCGATCTCGAGTTCGACTGGATTCGTCTTGGCTAGAATTTTTTTAGCAATTAAAATATAAAATAATATTGTTTTGTTTATAAAAATCAAGCTTCGGGTTTAGGCATTTCAAAGTTGAGACCTAATTTTTCAAAACAATGGGCCCAAGGCTTTAATTTAAAATGTAAATATTTACAAATTCCTCACACACATACAAGCGAAGTATTATTACCTTCTTGGTCATTTGCTAATCCTTGATAGTTATTTCATACTTCTTTCGAAGAATGTGGATTTATACATTTAATGTTTTAAAAATTAGATTAAAAGTTAAATTGGTAAAATAAAAAACTTTAAGATTTAAAATATTTAACAAATTAACTAAAGATTATATAAAATTAAAGAATTAAAATTATATAAATTAAAAATTTTGAAATATAATTATAAAAATATAGTATTTACCTTTTGAAAAATTTGAAGTTTAATTGCAAAAAAGATTGCTTATAAAAATTGATTGATTAATTAATAAATTAATTAAGTTTTAACAATAAGAGTTATTAAAATAAATAAAAAACTAAAAAATTAAAAATTAAAACAAAATCTCGGGGTTATTAAATTTTTTAATCATTGATTTTGTTTGACTATAGTATATTAAGAAGAATTGGCTTCGTTCCTTTTGTCCCTTGTTTAAACTTTAGAATTTCGGTAGTTGGATCAATATGATGCCGTAGAAAGCAACAGATGTATATGCAGAGGCTTTCAGCCCTAAGTAATTAGTTAGTTAGGGCGCCTTTATGTTCACTTTCTTTTGTGTTGCAACAGGGGGCAAAAGATTTGACCATGGAAACTAAGCCAGTGGCGGAAATTGGGAAGCTCAAGAGCATGGCCTCTCTAGCTGGATTCAAGCGAAGTACTTCCATTGACCAGTGGGAGTGGGACTGGCATCTTATTGTCGTCAAAGCAGTGGCAGCAGGAGCTTTTGCCATGACAGGACAAAAGGCTAAAAATGTGTTTTAACTTTTCCCGGAGGCCTATATATACATATAGCTACTAAACCCCAAACAATGGCAGTGTAATGAATAAAAAAGTAAAAAGAGGGAACAATCATTGCTCTGCTCCCATTTGCCAAGGCACATGGGAGGGTTTCTTTTTAGTGGTAACCTTTGCCATTCACTCACTCCCTCACTGCTCTTTTGCCCTTTGGAAGCCTTTTGTTCTTATCCTTGTTCCACAACTGTTCAATTTACTGTTTACAGCTTTTTTCTGATAAAAAGGAGTGTCTCATCACACGCTCATAAAGCTTTATGTGTAAGCCCTTGGCTACATGCACTTGAACACTTATCCCACATCCTTTTTAGCTCGTTATGTCCATTCCCCTCAAATTTTCGTACGAAGAACGCACAAGTCGATACTTTTGTATGGGCAAGCAGGAGCACGAAAATGGCAATAAGACTACGATGTTCTCCTGTTTCTTGGTCTACTTAATATTAATCCTTGAAGCAAAAACAGTATAAAGACATCACTTGTAAACAAGGATAGATTTTGTCTATTTTATTCTATCTCTATTTTATTTTATGAATCTTAGCTATCTGTTTATGTAGATCTCATATTTATTTATATGAATTCTGTATAAATAGATGCTTAAGACTTATGAAACAAGATAAGAACAAAATAAAATAGACAGAAAATTTTTGGACCAAAAGGTTGATCCCTAATTTTAAGAGCCCCCAATCACAGGTCCGACCACTACTGAAGGATTGAATCACGGTTTAATTCAGATGGCTGACAATGATACACGTGGCACGACACAGAGGCACGTACGCACGCCTTTGATACTTTTCCGTGCGATGGGCATGGGATCAAATGGTGACATAAGTCAAAATATTTCATTAAATTAAGCTCGCGCAAGCAGATGATCACAACCCTCCCTCTCTCTCAACCAAAAACAAATAAAGAACTGTCGTTTTAATATTCATTCGTTTTCATTAAATTAGTTGACGTACTGCTTTGAAAGTGAAAAATGGGCCCCATCTAGTCTGACTGTTCTCGTCGCTTGGTGATGGAGAGTGCACGGGATCACACGTGCTCACCTCCATCCTTCCCTATCTCGTTTCGCTGGGACCACACACACACACCTGACCAGATTTAAATTGCTACGTCGGAAAAGCAATGCAGTTGTTAATGAATTAAAGTTGTTACTTCGTCTTATTAATAATAAGTATTATTTTGGATATATTTTAATTATTTAAAATAAGAGTTATTCTTGATTTTATATGCATGTTTATAATTTTACTTCCAAAATTAACCTTTAATTTTTCTCTCATTTTAATTATATAAATCACAATTTCAAGATAATTTAACATGAAAAATTCAAGTGATAAAATAATTTCTCTCTTCATGAAGTAACTTTATGGGAGTATTAATAAAAGTATATTTATAATTTTATTAGCTTTCTTAATAAGTGTACATTTTTCTAAAACGACACTTATTATAAATCGGAAAGAGTATTAATTAAATTGGGTCTAAACCGTATTATGGTAATTAGATATTTAATTACCTTAAATAGTTTATAAAAGATGGTAATAAATACACTTTCGAAATAGTGCCAGCCAGGTATATCGTATACCTGTTTGATGTTTCTATATCTCTAAGAAGATCCCCTTTGGTACTTTTTAATAATCTGGTGAAAGTTTTTTAAGTGTTAGAAATTTTGAATTTAAATTTTATAAAAACTTTTACTTATTTTAAAATTATATATTAGACTTCAATAATTATAAGTTGAACGTATCATTTATTTTATTACCAAATAATATAACGATCATGTGAACTTGAAAACTTTACCATATAATATGGCGAATTTATTTATTATTAGAAAGTATCAAGTTTTAAGAAATTGCATTTTAATTGCACCTGTAATGGCTTACTAGATTTATTTATTAACTATTTTTTTATTTTTATATTTATTTACTTGTTTTATCTTTTATTTTAAGTCTTTACTTTGTTTTATATTTACTGTGCAATTTATTTTAATATTTTAATATATATATACGTGCATATACATACATATGTATTTTTCTTCGAGTGATTTTATCGAAAATAATTTCTCTACTAGTTAAAAAAAAGTTGCATATTATAAGATTTTTCAAACCTTAAAGATGACAATAGAGATGAGTCTCGAGCTAAGCCTCAAGCCCTATTTTTCGAAAATTTGTTCAACCTAGCTCGAGTCCCAACAAATAATAGCAAAATAATGTTATTTTAACATTTTAATTTAAAAAATAATTTGGTTTGATCTAAATTAAACTTAGGTTTATTTAGGTTTTGGCTTTGGCTACTACCTCTGATAGACCTAACTTAATTTAACCTGTTATCATTTTGAATGTCAGTCCCAAATTCATTCGGGTCTATTATCATCTCTAATTTTAACAAAGTTTTTACTAACTAGTTGTTGATGTCATTATTGTTCCTATACTCTTGCATTTCAATTGCAACGTAGAACTCATAACACCTTTTTATAGAGTTTAGATCTTTTGTCAAATATTATCTTGTCTTATTCTGTTTCATGAAATTTTAGTTATTTATTTTGTAGGACTCACGCGAGACTCATGTAAAATTCACATAAATAAATGACTAAAATTTATTAGATATAATAAAATATTATAATATTAAACAGCGAATTTAAACATTTTTTTTTAAAAAAAAAAGTGAACTCGCGTCCAATTTTAGGTGAAATTTTTTTAACAGGACCTTGAAAACGTGATCGAATGATGTTAAAGATATTGGATATGATGACTTGGTGGGGTCAAAAAGTTGAATAAAATCCAAGTTCTGATGAGTGGGCAATGTTGTGGGATTGGGATCAATAGGTTGGTGAGAATTAGACCAACCCATTTCCGTTATATTCAATACAACAAGACTATAGAAGAAGGCATGTGCAAGAAGAAAAGTGGCATAAATCTCCATCGAGTCTTCACGATTTGGTTACCCGTCGAACTTCTACTTAACAACAAACAACAACTCTCTTCAGTCAGTCCTTTTCACCGAATACCCTTATGTCCAGACCCAGTCCATGCATCATCTTAAATCGTCTTGCTCCCCAACACTGTAACATCTTTTCAACTTTAGAGCTTCCACGTGCTTGCTGTTTTAAGCGTGTACAATAATTAGTTGGTATAACGCTAATGTTAAAATATAAAACTCCGTTGCTCAGCCTTTACTTTTATTATGACTGCTACTAGTTAATAATGAAGAGAGGTCTTGGAATCTTCAAAAAGCCAAGTTTAATAAGAGTGATTTATAAATTATTACGTATATTTATTTAAAATTAAAATTTTAACCTAAAACTCTAAATTTTATGCTTGACCCATCATCAACATGGGCATGTAAAATATAGTAAAATAAAAGTGAAATTAATAAAATGTCCAACTACTCCCGTTGAAAGCATGGCTGGAGTGGACTTCACTGGGTTGTAGCATTCATTTTATAAGTAAAATTTCATGTGATGGATGCACTTGTCGTTTGACAAAGGCAGGAGCAGGGCTCAGGAGACCAGATTTATGTCCTGTATTATTATTGCATGGGAATCAAGGGGGGGCCTATCCCTACAAAAGGGGAATCCAAGGTAATCCTCTCGGTTAAATGCTACCTATAACATTTTCAAATTATACTCCCTCAAGAACTGTGGTAGATATTTTTAACTCAATCTCTTACCCCTTTTTACTGTTTTGTCATTTGGATATTTCTCAGATTAATAAAAAACCTAAAGTTAGGGGCTTTAAGTTAATAATAGAAAAAAGGAAAAGGTACAAAAGGAGTGACATTCTAAAAAAGAAAAGGAAAAAGAACAAGATAAGTATACAAAAAGGGTTTTAAGGACTAAAAAGGCACACATTTGGCAAAAAACAAATGTGTACCTAATACTTTCTCTCCATTTCTTCTTACTTTCTGCTAACGAGTAGGACAGAGGACACTAAAAATGGAAATACTTGTACTAAACTCGATAAGGATATACCTGCCTAAAATAACAAAGTAAATTGTAGGAAAATAAATTAAACGTGGTAAGTAAAATCATATTATTGTTATGAGAGTAAAAAACAAACAAGCCAAGGGGCCTGAAATGTTTGAAAAGGGTAAGGAAGCAAAATCTCAATAACATGACAAACCTCCCTTTTCTATGGCGGGTTTCAAGAGCTTCCTTCTTCTGCAACAATTTGTGAATTTTCTCTGCAACCAAACAGAAACGAGGAAAAGCAAACCCAGGAAGAAGAAGAAGAAGAAGAAGACTGACGCGCACACGGACCTCTTTTTCTTCGCTTCTCGTCTCTTCTCTTTCATTCACTGACACATCCCACAAAATCTCACATCTCTATGCACCTGCACCCCCTTTTTTATATCTATCACTACAAAATGCTTCTACGCTTCTAACTAAACTCCAAAAACTCCAATTAATCTGTGTCTCCCTGAATGGACTGTCGCCTCTTGATCTCAACAATTTCAACGGTCCGTTCTCTCTCTCACCGTTTGATTTACTGTTTTATTGTTCTTGTTCAGTGAGTTTTTGCTTTTATGTTCGTGTCTGTGTTGGCATTGTTAATAACTGAATGAAGTTCCAAACTTGATGATTTTCTCCGCATAAAGTTCACGTCTTTATTCTTCTTGGATCTGCTGTCACTCACAATGCACCGTTTTCTTCTCAGGCACCGCCATGAAAACGTCGCCGCATAAGTCAAGTGAGCTTGTTCTTGCCTTCACCTTTCGCTGCTATGGGCTGTGGAGGATCAAAGATAGACGACTCGCCGTTGGTGATCCTTTGCCGTGAACGGAAAGACCTAGTAAAAACTGCTTCCGACCGCCGCTACGCTCTCGCCGCCGCTCACGTTTCCTACTTCCACTCTCTCAAGGAAGTCGGCGAAGCCATTCGCCGGTTCGTCGATGAGGAGCTCGTCGTCGGCTCTTCCGCTTCTCAAGGCTCTCCGGTGCTAACCTTGCCATCGCAAGAAGGCAAATCGAAACAGAAATCCAGGAGCTCTTCGCCGTCCACTTCGATTTCACATTCTCTGGACGGCAGCCACCATCATAAAGGTAGAGGAGGAGAAGAAGAATTTGAAGATTCGCACTTGCACCTCTCATCTTCTTCATCGGAATCGGACTTGAACTCCGATTCCGGTCACATGCATATTCATAATAACTTCAACAACGAACTGCAAGAAGAAGAGGAAGACGAAAGAGTGCAAAGAGAAAGAGACGTACTTCCAAATTCGTACAGTTTCAGTAATTATGATTTTCAAGAAAATTGGGGTTATAATTTTCCTGGAATAAATCAATACCCATACCCGTACACTGACCCGTACTCGAACTCGTATCCGAGTATGTACTACATGAAGAGGTCTGCTACTCCGGCGAAGACTGTCGTGTACGAGGACCCTTCAGTGAATGGCTACACGGGTTATTATGGAAATGGTGGGTTCTTTGGGTATCCAGTGATGGGGTCTCCTCCGAGAGAGGCTAGTCCACCTAAGCCGCCTCCGCCGTCACCGCCTAGAGCGTCGACTTGGGATTTTCTCAACGTGTTTGATACGTTTGAAGGTGGATACCCGAGTTATTATCGAATGGGGAGGTACGGCTACGGGTCATCCACGAGTAGTCCGGATTCGAAGGAGGTAAGGGAAAGGGAAGGCATACCAGATTTAGAAGATGAAACAGAGAATGAGGTGATCAAAGAAGTTCGAAACGAGAAGAAGGTGAGTGGAGATGAGAAGTTCGTAAATGGTGAGTTTAAAGGTAACGTGGATGTGAAGAGGGACGTTGGGGAGGGTACATCAAAGTCGGTGGCTTTTGAGACTAGTAGTGAAAGTTTGGGGTCTGTTAAGGGTAAAGGGATTAAGAGTAGTACCGGTGCTGAGGCGTATCAGAGTCCTGATAGTATTGTTTCGAAGACCAGTGAGGTTGAGCATGTGAAGAAAAAAGGTGTGAGTTTTGAGATTGACGAGGCATCTCCAATGACAATGGATGTGGAGTCTTCAAAGCATAGTAGCTTTACCACATTGTCAACCCATGGTACTAGGGATGTTCAAGAGGTGGTGATGGAAATCAAGGATGAGTTTGCAGTTGCTTCTAGTTATGGAAAGGAGGTTGCTTTGTTGCTTGAAGTGAGCAAGTTGCCCTATCAGAGAAGAAGCACTCCACTTAAAGGTAGATCCTCTAGACTTCAGAGTTCTCCATTTGAAATCGATATATCTGGTTGTAGGTTCAGAATTCAGTCGATGTACCTACAATCTAGTATGCTACCTTTTTAGATTAAACAGAGGGGAGAACATATGAATTAGAGGTTATAAATTTCTGATTTGATTTAAGCTGTTGCGAATCTATTAAGGTTAATTATCCATTCGTATGGTTGGAACCTAGCTGTCCAAGAATACAACTCATGAATCAAAATTTTAAGGTTAAGCATGACTAGTAACTCAATGTTAATCTCAGATCTGGTGGCCCAGTGTGTTTCTTGTTCAGAAATGGGGTTCGCTTGTTCTGTTGAATTTAAATTTCCACCCTATGCAAGTAAACCTGTTTTGGTGCTTTATGAAACTCACGTGCCTTGATGCAGTGATTTTTTCCAGGATCCTATATCTGGTGTCTTCACATCCTTCAGCCAGGCCATCACAACCAATTTCTTCTAGGGTAATGAAAATGGCAAAAACATATTCTACAGATATTGCAGATGATTTCGAGATGAGACCTAAAAGCCTTTCATCCACTCTAGAGAAACTCTATGCCTGGGAAAAGAAACTCTACAAGGAAGTCAAGGTAGGGTTTCATGAAGAGTTCCAACGTCCCATTCTTAATATTTGCTTACTGTGACTGCTTTTCTCAGAGAGAAATATGTATTCTCAAATAGTGAAGTTTGATGTAACCCCCACTGAATTGCTTTCTGAAGGGATTTTTTTCATTGTAGACATTAACAAGATTCGTCTGTTTCGTCTGACCATTTCTGCTTTATGACTTAAGATGGGTCTAAATGCAGAACATAATCCGGGTGTTCATATATAAAACTGATGGATGAAAACCAAAGCACACACATGAAAGACATTTCATTATTTTTCCCTGCAGATAATGTATCTTTCTATTGGGTATGATAATGCTTCTAATTTGATTGCAAAACTTTTATTCGGTCATTCTTGTATTATCTATCTTCTCTTGTTTTTGCCAACTTTAGGATGAAGAGAGGCTACGAATCACCTATGAAAAGGAGTGCAAGAGATTAAAAATACTTGATGACCGTGGAGCAGAGTCCAGTAAAATTGATGCTTCTCAAGCTTCTATAAGAAAGCTGCTGACAAAAATCAATGTTTGCATTAGAGCTGTTGACGCTATATCGAGTAAGATACACAAGTTGAGGGATGAAGAATTGCAGCCTCAAATCAGTGAATTAATATATGGGTATAACTGCTTTTCTTCTGAATCTTCGTACTATAAGTTTGGCATTCTCTGTTGCTGTGTCATTATATCGGATGTGATTGTCGGAGGGTGATGTGTAAATGGTTGATTCTCTTACTTGGAGCTGTTAGTGGGTGAAAAACACTGCATGGGATGACATCGGTTTCAAATGATTGCCTTAAACAATTTACTTCAAGCTCTTGTGATTCTGTTGTTTGCGTGACAAGCATACTTCATTTTTTGCAGTTTGATAAGAATGTGGAAGTGTACTCTAAGATGTCATCAGAAACAGTTCCAAGCAATCATGGATACCAAACTTCAATATCTCAGAGCAAACACCGGCTTGCAAGGAGATTCTGGTTTGAAAGCTACTCTGGAACTTGAAATGGAGCTTATCAATTGGAGCACCCGCTTTGGCAATTGGATCAATGCTCAAAAATTGTATGTGGAGTCATTAAATGAGTGGCTTTTGAGGTGCATTTTCCATGAACCTGAAGAAACCCCTGATGGAATTGCTCCCTTCTCTCCTGGCAGAATTGGAGCTCCCTCTATGTTTGTAGTTTGCAATGATTGGTACCAAGCCATGGTCAGGATATCTGAGAAAGGGGTGGAAAATGCGATGCTTGAGTTTGCATCAAACTTGCATCAGTTGTGGGAACGGCATGACGAGGAAAATCGTCAGAGGATCAAAGCAGAGTACCTCAAAAAGGATTTTGACAAACAGCTTAGGACATTACGAATGGAGAGAGGAAAGATCAAACAGGAGCTAGATGTACTCTCAGATAAAACTATGTCAAAGGTTCCTTCAGAAAGTGGAGTGTCACCACTCGATGATCTGAAGGTGGATTTGGATTCAATGCGAAAGAAACTAGAAGAAGAGAGATCCAGACACAAAGAAGCTGCAAAACTGGTTCATAATGCAGCTTCAAGTAGTTTACAAGCAGGTCTAGTCCCGATTTTCGAGGCTTTGGGCAACTTCACCTCTGAAGTCATAAAATCGCACCAACAAGTCAGACTAGACTATCCAGGGGATCAAAGTACGTAACATCCCCAACATAATTTTGTATTTATCTTCACAAGGCATGTTGACTGATTCCTCCAGTGAAGTAGCCCTGCTTTTTACTGTGTACAGTTGGGGATCAGAGACCGTTCGTCTGGCATGCTGAGGCTCCTGAATATAGGAATGCTTAAATAGAAGCTGAAAGTAGGGGGGATGAGGGTTTTGTGGCGGTTAAGTTAGTTATAAGGTGCTGTTCTTTGAATTTTGGTTTTGAGTAGAGACGTAGGACTTTTGTACAGGAAAATTTCATTCATTGGTTGATTGGTTGGTGGGGTGTAACTGGACTGTGACCGTTGAAATTAAAGTCGTATTTGCTAAATATTTAATTCTTTTTCTTGTTCGGGAAAAAATGAAAATAGCTTCAAAGTCTTTGTTCTCAGATCCTTTCGTCTTAGGCTTTGATTTCATGTTATTAATATGGTATTGAATTTGATATTAAATTTGTTTTTGGCATAATATGATATCAGTATCAATTAAATCGCTTTGAATATTTTTAAAAACTTATTAATTTATTTTAAAAAGTGAAGGTTATTTCTTAAAAGTTGGAAGGGCAGCAATGTCCCTCGATCCTCTTGTCTTTGACATTAACGAGCTCTGCTTTTGGAATTGGGTCGTTCGACCATATCACATGTATAGGGAAGGCAACAAATGTGTAAACTGGTTGGCCAATTTTGCAGCTCAGTTTAAACTTGGGAGTATTTTTTTAGAACATACACCTGTAGGGTGCATCTCAATCCTTTTAGAGAATATATCAAGGATTTGTTTCCTACGATTAGTTTTGTAATTTTTCAGTTTATCTTCCCTTTTATGTAAAAAAAAAGAAGATAAACTAGAGAGATGGATCATTGAAATGAGAATCAATCAATTAGCTGAAATTGGAACATTGCAATGTATATTTTAGGGCGTGTGAGATAAATATGGGAAACCCCTCTAAGACCACCAAATGTCTCTCTGGCTACGACGTGGGAGGAGAAGATCCCAATCAATAATGTGGGATGGTGAGAATTGGAGTGGAGGTTAGGTTCAGTTCCGAGGCTATTCTGTAGGTGTTGGCTGTCAAGAGCTTACATACACAACAGTTCGAATAACAAAGAATAAAGACAATAATGAGATTATATGGACTTAAGCAAATGTGTAATGGAAAGGCTGAAGCCAAGCCCGTTTACGTGCTTTTCGGATTTGATTATGAATTTTCAATTTATTAATAAAGTAGGTCCTTTTGTCTTTATGTCACGTTTCTTATAAGTGAATAACTATTTTTAATAAATGAATAATTTATTTTAATTTAAGGTTAAAGGAATGTTTTATCTTTTTTTATTATAAAATATCGATTTTTTTTTTTAATTCTACTATCTATTCAAACTAACAAAGAGAGTTAAAAGAATGGGAGAATTCAGAATTACTTGAAGAAAGAACGGGAAATTGCTTACTGTATGTTAAAGAAACAATCAAGATGACATATATAGAATATAGGTAAGCAAATGAATTTCATGGTCTTGAAAGATCAATGAAAGGGAGATAAGGACTTAATGGAAGAAGTTTAGCTTAATAACTTTGTTATATTAGGTGCAATGAGTTTTGTGAAATAACGTCTAAGTAAAATCGAACGTGATAGAGTAAAAAAATGGTATGTAGGGGATGTGCCAATTGAAACAAAGACTAGCTATTGTTTTTAAAATTTGGCTGAGGGGTCATGAAGGGAATTGCTAGAAGAAAAGTGCTTATAAATTGTTTTGATGAGAACAAGAAGTTCTTCTAAAAGGGGTGGTTTGTTAAACCTTTAATTTAAGTTACAAAATCATGCAAATGTTGGCAAGCTTTAGTTGATGCTTGACACTTGGGTTGAAATGTAGATAGCATGTTAATGACGAAATTAGGCAAAGACTTACTAGGAAGTGAGATAAAACAACATTGTTGAAAAAAGTTCAAAAGTACGTGAGTTTTGGCATACAGTGGTACACGTCGACAAAAATTTTCAGTGAGAGGCAAGATAAAGATGAAAGGTGCAATTAAGTCATGTCAAGTCTAATGATGTGTGAAAGCACTTAACTTTGACAAAGAGGTCAAAAGGTATATAAATCAACAAGATGTATTATAAGATGGATTGAATTATTACTAACATAGGTCATGGATCAATGAGACTGCATTATAGCTATGCTTGGTGGACCATGTACAAAGATGGCTTGGGATAGCTACACCAAAGACTCATCAAGGTACTTGTCTTCAAGATATGATGATGTGGTGACATATGATAAGAACATAAAAGTTATGAGCTAAAAAAGTGGGAGCACTACCTTACATGGTTGAGAGAACTTCTTCAAATAGTTGAAAAGTGATCGGATGACATAACAATGAAGTGGACATCTTCCAAACACATTTACGATGTACAAAAGCGAAGTTGGTGGCCTAAAGTAAATAACTCACCATTAACTTGATAGAGTAAGTGGAAAAAGTGATAACTTTCTACTAACTTTGTAGGTCAGTAAAGAAAGTGAGTATTTTAGCTTACTTGGTTCTTAAGTTCTTATACGCTTGTATAAAGGTATCCTTGTAGTTCAATTGTAACTTGGTGTAAATTCAATCATTAAATAAAGAGTTCTTGAGTGATTTCATAGTAGAGTGCTTCGAGGAGGAAGTCACTTGAATCTTTTTTGAATATATTAATAAAAAGTTGGTTTTGCCACATCTCTTTTGTTTGTCTAATTTGATTGATTTGTGTGATGAGAGTACAATGAAATACCTAAACACAAATCGCATGAGACATTCAAGAACGAATACTTGTTATTTAGTGATCACAAAGGGGAAGCTAAGTTCAAATTTTACAAATTAAAGATTGACTACTGCGGCAATGACTTCGACAATCTTATTCTAATTTCACTATGCCCAAGAAAGTCCATGTGATAATGTGTATGGTTAATCAAGCAAAATTTGTAATAAAAAGGTTAGAACCAAGTTGGTATATGTATTTTCCAAATATGGGTCATGATTTTTTTAATTGTTTAATAAAGTAGATCCTTTTATATTTATGTCACCTTTCTTATAACTTAATAACTAATTTTTAATAAAATTTAATTAAATAATTTATTTTAATTTAAGGATAATAAAATAACTTATTTATATATTTTTACAAAACACAAAATTCTCATCAAATTCTTATATGTCATATTTATTAAGATTCGTGAAATCATAAAAGAAATGAGTATATTTGTTAGGTTAAATTCATCAGACCCTAACTATAAAAGTGATGTCTCACTTATAAAACGTAATGAAAACCCTTATGTGATTTTGAATTTTTTATGCTTGTTCCCCCTACTTTCAGGCATCTATTAAGCAATCTAACTTCTCACACAAAAACAGCTTTTTTTTAATAAAAATATGTAATAGTGTAAGTGGCATTATTGTGTGCCACCTAACCAACAACAACTTGTAGGTTATTCAACACACACAAAGTTTTATTTTATAGGTATCTTTTATCGTATCCCACACATCGCCACATAAAGCACAAAAGAGAATAACATTGAATGAAGAAATGGGAGAAATGTATAACTAAGGTTCATCAATTAATTTGCTAGAGAGGATAAATATATTGAAATACAATTGGAGAAAAGCTTGAGTTCATCAATTAATCACTAAAGAAGATAACACAATGCGAAGAAGCTTATTATACTAGTGAGCATGTTTAATTGTTATCCCTCTTCTTGAGTCATAGTAATATTTTCCTTTTTGATGTTTTTATATCTCCATTCATTTTAGTTGCTGACGCCATTCTTACTTTGTTGCTACAAACATCAATATCGCCTTTATATGGAAGCCTCTATAAATTGTCATGATTTTTCCATAAATTGTCTACTAGGCTATGGTTTTATTTTGATTTGTCTATTATGTTGTGGGTTTATTTGGTCCGTAAAGGTTCAAACATGATGTTTTCAGAAGATTAGGGCCATATTAATATAAAAGCTCTAAAGTGATGTGTTGTTTTTCATTTAAGGTAAATGTGATTATTGTTTTAGAAGCCTATATAGTGCAACATTTTGTATGATCAATATGCTGGAAGAAGAATTTTATTTATATCTTAAGTTATGATGAGGGGTTGGTGATGTCCATAAGTTAGCTAGTGGAATGGAGAATAATATTGGAGGAGCTAGAGAAGACAGTAATTTTTAAGCGACAAATATATGTTGATTGCGATCAACAACTTCCAAAAAGAAGCTTAAAGTCACCTGATGGCTAGCTAAAGTGATATAAAAGTTTAGGGTCGTAATTGTTAAAACATCAATTACAAGCTTTTCTTATGTTGGCTTAACATGCCTTTAACTTACAAAATGGAAAGGTAAAAAATGTATGCTATAAAAGATATTCCTTTATGTTTCAAATTATTATCAAAGTTTTAATTGTTACCTTATTACTTGCCATCTCTTTTCTTATGGTTGTGTTGCAAGCATATGCCTTATTATTTTTGGAAATGCGAATGGAAATTATGGTGCTTTGACCTTATTTTGCCTAATGGACGACTTGTTACTCATTTTGCCTTATAGTGCTATGTACTCGTTGAAATGTTTATATGGCTCCTACTTGCCCTTTTTTCTTAGTATTTTTTTCATCCTTTAAGTTCATTATTGTCTTTGTCTTTCTTGGAATGAACCCATTTATTCATCCTTCCTTTTAATAGAGATTTGTTACTTTGATTTGCTACAAGAGCATTGTTAGTGACTTCTTCCTCTCCATAGGACTTTCTTTGTTTAATAGCTTACAAAGAATTTACTAACTCACTCAAAACCCCCTTCCCCAGTTTAGGCTCTTTCATTCTCAAGAGTTCCAAACTCCTTTCTTAAGATTACCAAACTCTTATCTGAAGATTAATGCCTTAATTTATCTAGTTTATACCAAAAGCTTACAACTTAGTCAAAAGACATATCCCCTATTTTTCTCCTCATTTGGCTACAAATTGTTATTTTATGAACTTTTTCATTACATTTGACTTTCACATATAATTGTTAAGGAAACAATTATGCAAGTTATATATAGAAGCATGCTACATGATTCCATAATGCATTATTATACTACACGATTAACAAAATGGAATAATGTTACATGATTCCCTAATGCATTATGCATAATTACATCAATTTAGTAGTATATAGAATTTGCATACATTTGGTATGCAATTACATATCGTTGTATTTATTTCTATTATAGGTTTTATTAGAGGAATGACTATTACTCTAGACCCAGGAAATAGATTTGAGTGCTTCTATAGTGGATTCTACAAATTTAAACCAGAAATGATATATGAAGGTGGAGAGAAAGATTGGTTTGGTTGTAAGGTAGATGATATTACATTAGTTAATTTTATCCTTAATAATAAAAGAGAAGCATAAGATTTTACCTATAGATTTCCATATGAGTTATTTAAAGATGGTTTAAGGCCACTATATGATGATAATGATGTGAGGAATTTGATAGTTACAATTGAAGCAAGAAAATTAAAGACAGTAGAGTTATATATAGATGGGGATAAGTACCCCAAGTTATGCAAACTTACTAAACTTGAAGTTGATATTCTAATTAAGGTAATTGATGATGATGATTCAAAGATAGGTTTAGATGAATCCACAAATTCACCCATTCTAACAACTATACATTCACCTATCCAACACCTAAAAATCTAACCATAGATGCTCCTATAAATCCACTCATAAATGCACCCTCAAATTCACTTATTTTAGCAACCGTTGAAGTTGATCCTAAAGCATCAGATGATTTGAATGACTTATTATACAATGAAAGCCATTCAACAAACATCATAGATTTAGGATATTCAAGTAAAGAAAATTTTGATGATATATATGGATATGTTATAAAAGAAGAATTACCGACCATAAGTGAGTGGTTTATGGATGGATGTTCAAAATATTGAATTAGGTGAAGATGAGATTAAAGTTGATAAGGATGACATTGGTAGCCAAAAAGGCTGTTCAGATAAAGAGAAGAAGAAGAATCCTTAATGTGCTCACTTTTGCTCTTTTAGTTTAAATCAATGGTGTAAAAACTAAACCGGATTGTTCGGTTCGACTGGGTTAGGCACGAATTGGACTAATTTTTTGACTTTTGACCCTTGTGAATAAAAACTAGCTCGCTGAGTAATAAATTGGCTAGTTTCTTCTAAAATGTAACTACCGATTTCATTCTCGTTGCCCAAACCATTAATTGCACAAAAACGACAAAGACTACAAGAAAGAAAGAGAATACAAAGAATATAGAAATAAAAGAAGACAGAGATAAGAAAAGATAGAGATGACCTAAGGCATTTACGGGCTGTTTGGTTCGTGGGAATAGCAATGCTATTCCTTTGCTATTCTTAAGTTATTATTAAACCTGCGTTTGGTTAAAATCAAACACAGAATACGTTATCTTTAAGAATACTATTTTGCAATTTGAAGAATAGACAAAAATTCCTCCGACCTATCTTTATCTATTCAATGAAAATCTATTCTTCTTCATAAAAAATGTGTTCTTCTTCGAGACAACTTTAACCCTCCTCAAACTTCTCCTTCTTCGATGTCTGACGAGCCTCCCTCCTGACATCCATTCCTTATCTTCTTCAAGCTCATGATTCTCCTATCAGGAAACATTTCACACGTTGCTTGACCTCTGTTCTTCTACAGATTCGTGATTCTCTTCTCCAGTTCGTGATTCCAACGTTCTACCATTTCCAAATTCTGGGTAAGTCATCTGGGATTTTTCTTTTTTTTTTTTGGTTTGTCCTTTTCTATCGGCTTTTCCATGTGGTGATGAAAATGAGAAATAGAAAAATGGTAGCTTTTCTAGATTCTGGGTAAGTCATCTGGATTTTTTTTGGGTCTATCCTTTTCTGTCGGCTTTTCCATTTGGTGTTGAAAATGGGAAATAGAAAAATGGTAGCTTGAGCTTGGATTGTTTGCGTTGACCCTGTTCATAAGTTTGCGTCCACCATTATTCTTTACTTTGCTTCTATGCTTTATGCGGTT
>JANZLX010000002.1:6880900-6894525 GCA_025531955.1 Erythroxylum orinocense | reverse complement strand
AGTTCAAGCATGGAAATTGGATAGCATGGGCACACTAGGGAACTTTTGTAAGTGAATTTTGGGATGTTATAAGATGGCAAATGTATTTCAAAATGTCTTTAAGGGTTCAAGGGGTTAAGAATGAAAAAAAAATTATAACCATTTAAGTTCAAGTTTCACAATGTTAAACAAGAAAGTTGGGTTCCGGAATCGGGATCCAACAGCTTGGCAAGGCACTCTGTCTGACCCTTTTAGTCCTTCTCGAGGTATTCGACAAGGCGATCCTCTTTCTCCCTATCTTTTTGTGCTTTGTATGGAACGTTTAGGTCATCTTATTTCCCAGGCAGTTTCTAACGGCCAGTGGAACTCGATTCGGTTGGGATCTTTGAGTCCGGCTTTATCCCATCTTTTTTCGCTGATGACTTAGTTCTTTTTGGTGAAGCCACCGTGGAGCAGACTCAAATTATCACATAGATTTTGGACACGTTTTGTCAGGCTTCTGGGCAATGCATAAACTTCACTAAAACCAGGATTTTCTTCTCTAAGAATGTTCCGACCCATACTGCTCGTCACCTTAGCCAGGCGCTTCAGGTTACGCAGACTAATAATCTTGGGAAGTATTTGGGAGTCCCGTTGATTCACGAGCGTATCACTTGGAATACTTACCAATATATTTTAGATAAGGCTCAACAAAAGTTAACTGGATGGAAATCTCGAATGCTTTCTTTAGCGGGTCGGGTTACTCTCACTCAATCTGTCATAGCTTCTCTTCCCATCTTCACTATATAAACGGTTAGGTTGTCTCGTCAATTTTGTGACGATCTGGAAAAAATCATGCGGGAATTCATCTGGGGGACCCAAGCGGGTCACCGAAAAATTCATCTAGTAAGTTGGGAAGAAGTTTGTAAATCCAAGAAAGCGAGGGGATTAGGCCTTAAGCGTATTCGTTCGAAGAATGATGCCCACCTTATGAAACTTGGCCGGGCTTTACTTTACTTACTCAACCCCAGGCTCTATGGGTTCAGACACTGCGGGCTAAATACAAGGTGGATATGGTGCACATCCCTCACACTTTAGCGAGACATAGTGCTTCAAGTACTTGGAGAGGGATTGCAACCGTTTGGCCTCTCATTCGCCAAGGTGCTAACTGGCAAGTCAGTAATGCTCTTCTAGCTTGATCACTGGTTAGATTATTAGGGCCCGCTTTATTTAGTGACTCAGACCGAAATCCCTGAAAACATTCTTTACGCTACTATTCATGATTTTCAGGAAGGTTGTGGTCTTTGGCATTGGCAGGCTTTCCAAGATTACCTCCCCGCTCTAGTTTGTTCGTCTATTGCTTCCACCACTGTTACTACTGGTGAGGAGGGTCGATTGCTCTGGGGCCACACTTTACACCGGCGTTTCACTGTGACTTCTGCTTATGATCTGCTCGAGCACGTAAATAATGATGGTTTCGATAACCAATGGGAGGCCATTTGGAAGTAGGCAGGCCCCCAACGCATTCGATCCTTTCTCTGGCTGGTGATTAAGAGGAAATTGTTAACCAATAAGGAACGGGTTGCCCGTCATCTGACCATGGAGGCAGGCTGTCATTCCTGTGGGCGGGAGGAAACGCCTCTTCATGTTTTACGCGACTGTCCTCGCGTCAAATCCTTCTGGCAGTAATTTCCTGCCATGGTGGTTAACGAAGATTTTTTCATTCAGGAGGAAGGACACTGGCTCAGTTTTAATCTTCACCACCACGTGTAGGTCCATCGGGCTGAGTGGACTACTATTTTTGGGGTTGCTTGTTGGTTTCTCTGGCGATGGCGTAATAACAACATTTTTGAGCAGGGTTATGTTTGGCCTCTTAATGGTCATACGATTATCATGGCCTATACGCATTGGGTCATTCGGGCTAACATGATTGAACATCGTATTTTCCAGTCGCAGGGATTGTCTTTGGGCTCTTTAGTCGATTGGACTCCATCGTGCGAAGGGTGGGTCAAGCTTAATACGGATGGGTAGGTGAACCTAGGCTCTCATCTTGCGTCTACGGGCGGTCTCCTCCGCAACTGGCAAGGGTACTGGTGCGACGGGTTCTTACAGCACTTAGGCGTTGGTTCTCCTCTCATGGCTGAACTTTGTGGGGTGTACTCTGGATTGCTGTTGGCTTGGGAGTGAGGTTATCGCCGCGTGCAACTGGGAGTGGACTCCCTTAAGGTGATTAATATTCTTTCCTCTTCATTTCAGGTTCTAACTGAGTTTTCTGCTCTTGTGGCAATTATTCGAGAGTTATTGCATCGGAAGTGATCAGTTCACATTGAGCATACGCCTCGCGAAGGCAACTACTATGCGGATCACTTGGCATATCTCGCTTCGGCTTCACCGTCGGGACTGCATATTATTCGGGAGCCACCCTGGAGTCTCTCGGAGGCACTGCTTCGAGACGTGCAAAGAACCCTCTATCCGAGATCCCTTCGTGGGGGATGCATCTCTAGTAGCTAGTCTTTTTGTTTCTTTTTTCCCTTGTAAAAAAAAGATAAGGAGAACGAGCATTAGAAATTAAAAACTACAAAAAAAAACTTTCGAAAGTTTTTAAAAGTGAGGAAACAATTTGACAATTTTGTCAAACCATTGAGAGTATTATAAATTTAACCCTCATTTTTTTTATATTACATTATGACATTGATAAAATTTCAAAGTAAATTTTTTTGGTGGAAAGTATAATTAACAAATAATTTGTAAAATTATAGACTCAACTTTATTTAACATATTTTGTAAAACTTAGGTTGAACATCCCCTCTCAATGTATGTCTCTAATTAAATAATCCCACTGCGTCACCCCGCATTAGCTCGAATATTTAGGTTCCCATTTCCGTGTACTTGGCCCAAGGCTTAGCCTTGATCAAAGCTTGCTGATTTCTTTCCTATATGCCAGGGCACATTGGATCTGACGCCTCACACCTTGACAAAACTTTACTTGATAGCATCAATTTTTTTGTTGGAATAGATCATATAAATATATGGTTAGATAGGCAAAATAATGTTAAGAATTTAATAGTGATTTTCTCATACTCGTTATTCAAATTCTTTTGTTCTAATCCAGTTGGATAATTATAATTAAATTGCAATAATTGTATTCCAAATTAACATTAATGTTGATCGTGAATCGCCTTGACTATTAAACCCTAAACCTTACTAATCTAATCCTCTTAAATTAATTAACTGAAACTCTCCGTGACTCAATGTCCTAGGACTAGAAGAACTGCGAACTTAATACGAGACTAATATAGTACGAACCCATTCTATAACAAAACCAATAGTAGCTTTCCACGTGTACACAAGTTCTCGATTTGGATAACAGTCACTTAAAAAAATTCTGCGCATACGTAAAAACTCTCCCAAATTTGAAAAGTGAGATACACTTGCCTTTCGGAAACTGCAGCGTGCAGTGACAAACGATACCCAATGAACAGAACCCACGTGGAATTGAGCAAATAAGAGAGCGAGTATGCGATTTTGACATGCTTCAGAAGAGTAAGGCAAAGAAATATCAATCTTATCGCCGTGTCACGTGCAATTTCCATGTCTGTCTCGTTGTCTCGCTACTCTAAAAGTGGGCAGCTCACACAATAACACTTCAACGAATAGATCACCAACTAGCAGAGAATACGATTCGGAAATATGGCGTCTAGGGCTTCGATTTGCTCCCATTTGTTTATCTTTACTCTTATTCTTGCGACCTCAGCTGCGGGGACTGAATCGGAGGAGTTCGTGTTGACTCTTGATCACTCCAATTTCACTGATACAGTTAACAAGCACGATTTTATCGTCGTTGAATTCTACGCCCCCTGGTATGCTATGCTATTCGATTCGATTCGCGTTCAAATTTTTTATGGTTAAGATGGGACTGGGTATTGTAGTTGACTGTATAGTGATCTTAGTTATGGTTGGTCTGTTCATGCGATCTTTAATTTTTTATTTAAGATTTTCAATCTGGATTTGTTTTATTTTATGTGAATGGATCTTGTACTGTTTTTTCTGGTCACTGGTCTTTCTAACTGCATGCAGTGGTCGCTGGTTCTAGATCATTTGTATCAATGCGTGTCAAAACACTATCTGTTTAGTGCATACATAATTCGTATTTCATTTCTTGTGAGATTTATATCTTACAATTATCACGGGGACTTGTCGAACGTCCATCATGATTTGTTTCTTTTGCCATGTTATCCGTAGTAAAGTCAGATGATACTGGGAAATAGGTCAAATAAGCACTTAATTTTATCTAAATAACAGTCAAGTTGTTTGATTTATAATTTAAACGGTTATTTGGATGATCTAAAATCTTAAGGACCATACTGTGTTTGAGGGGCCTTATTTTCTTCTCTTTTTTTTTTTCAATTTCCTTTGTTGCATTTTGATTTAAGTCTAACACAACTTGTTTTTTCTGTAGGTGTGGGCACTGCAAAAAGCTTGCTCCAGAGGTGTCTATTTATATTTTTGGAGTGTCTTATTTTGCTTATGTCCACAATGCTTATATTACTTCAGCTAACAATAGTGATTTTTTATGTGTAGTATGAAAAAGCTGCATCTGTATTGAGTAGTCATGATCCTCCACTAGTCCTTGCAAAGTTTGATGCTAGTGATGAATCAAACAGAGATTTTGCAGGGCAATATGATATTAAGGGATTCCCCACTCTGAAAATATTCAGAAAAGGAGGGAAATCTGTTCAAGACTATAAAGGACCTCGTGAAGCAGATGGCATTGTTGAGTATTTGAAGCAACAAAGTGGGCCTGCTTCTAGTGAGATAAAATCGGCCGATGATGGTGCCTATCTTAACAGTGAAGGGAAGATAGTTGTTGTGAGTGAAGCTTCTGTAACTTTTATGTCTGTCTTTCTTTGTCTTCTTTGCATTTCAGGATTTTCCAGGGTTTAGTATATTCAGAATATGTTTGGATAATTTGCAGGTTGGAGTGTTTCCCAAATTCTCAGGGCAGGAGTTTGAGAATTTTATTGCTACAGCTGAGAAATTGCGCTCGGATTATGAGTTCCGTCATACTTCGGATTCTAAACACCTCCCTCTTGGGGAATCATCAGTGACAGGCCCTCTTGTTAGGCTGTTTAAGCCTTTTGATGAACGTTTTGTGGATTTCAAGGTATTGTAATACCTCAATGTATTTTAGACTTTATTTCTGTTATCTTGTTGTAGATCCATCAGTGCTAAAATTTTAATTTTCATCATACATTGGAAGCTCTTTGATACTCAAATAATATGTATACAGGACTTCAATGTGGATGCTTTGGAGAAGTTTGTTGAAGATGCCAGCATACCTATTGTGACTGTCTTTGATAAGGACCCCAACAATCACCCTTTTGTCATTAAATTTTTCAACAGTCCCCATGCCAAGGTACACAACATATAAATTTGTCTGCAATCAACTGCCAACTATTTTTAAGTCCCTAGGTTGTGATTACTTTTTAAGGTTCTAGAATGAACCAATTGCTGTTGACTGTGTGAACAATTAACGTTATCCAGATATGGCAGGGATACTAAACTACATTTACCAACTTTTATCAATTTGAAATTGGCAGGCTATGTTTTTTGTGAACTTCAGCAGTGAAGATGCTGACTCATTGAAAGCTAAGTATCACGAAATTGCTGAACAATACAAGGGAGAGGGCTTGGCCTTTCTGGTGGGAGATGTTGATGCTAGTCAAGGGGCTCTGCAGGTTAATATTTCCCTATTGCCTGCCTACATTATGGTGCTGTCTCTTTTGTCTCTTCTGACATGCAGTGCTTTTTGCTCACTTGAATTGACAGTATTTTGGAGTGAAAAAGGAACAAGTGCCTCTCATTGTCATACAGAACAATGATGGACAGAAGTTTTTGAAACCAAATTTGGAGGCTGATCATATTGCTAGTTGGGTGAAGGATTACAAGGTAATATTGACATCATGTTCATGCATTTCTTGTTTTCCAGTACGATAATATTAAAGTTGGTGATTTTTGTACATCATTCTTTAGTGGATTATAACTGTGTAAGTTATGTCTGTCCAGGATGGAAAGTTGTCACCATACAAGAAATCTGAGCCCATTCCTGAAGTCAACGATGAACCTGTGAAAGTTGTGGTTGCTGATAGTCTTCAGGAGTTCGTTTTCAACTCTGGAAAAAATGGTACGTGTGACAAATAGTATTTGTCATTGCTTTTTTACCATAATATTGAATTATGATGCACCTCATGTGTGATATTCCTAGTAGCTTTTATTACTCTAAAACATTATAGCCAGGTTAAATCTTTCTGAATCTGGTGGTTATGTAGGTTTAATTCTTAGAAAGTCCTGAAAGGTTTTGTTGTTTTCTTGAGTTAGGATGCAGTTGTTCTTTATCTTTGTGATAGTTTTTATCAGTCTAGGCATTATATTCTGGTTAAATCTTTCTGAATTGGTGCTTAAGTAGATTAATCCTCGTTATGTTTTAAAGGATTTTCTTGTTTTTTTGTTGAATTAGGATGTGACTATTTTTGTGATATAGCTGATGGTTTTCATTACTGTGAGCATGATGGTTTATTTGAATCTTTCTAAATCTTGTGTTCCCTCACATTTTTGATAAATCCGGATGAAATGATTTGAGAGTTTTGTTGTTTTGATGGCTTCACATCCACCAATTATTGCAGCTCTAGGTTGTATCCTCCTTAGGATCACACTGATGAAACCTTTCTATCTTTTTTCTGCTTGAGTTTTGTTGTACAATATATTCAAAATGTCTTTAATTATGCATTTTATGCTAATATCTCCTGCATTTCAGTTTTTCTGGAGTTTTATGCACCTTGGTATGGACATTGCCAAAATTTGGCTCCAATATTGGATGAAGTTACTGTCTCATATCAAAGCGATCTTGATATAGTTATTGCAAAATCTATAAGTGTTCTTCATCTCCAGAAAGAAGGAATTGTGTGTTTTGTGGGGAAGGGCTTACTATGTGTATGCATATATAAATGTATAGGCACATTGCACTTGTATATAAGATTTGTTTACATACTCTTTTTAATGAGATATAACAACCAATAGTTGGAAACTTTGCATGCATGTTTTTCATTTTTTGATCTCAACTCGGGAAAATGTACAGGATGCAACTGCAAATGACGTCCCAAATGATACTTTCGATGTCAAAGGATATCCAACATTGTACTTCAGGACAGCTAGCGGGAATGCTATGAAGTATGATGGAGATAGGAGCAAAGAAGAGATTGTCAGTTTCATCGAGAAGAACCGAGATAAGAAAATTACCGAGCCAAAATCTGGGAAAGATGAAGTAACAGAAAAAGATTCGGTGAAAGATGAGCTCTAAAATAGTGTTGCTGGTTCACAGCCTTGTACCATTTTTGGGCAGAAGTTACTAGTTCACTCATAATAAATCACCCTTGTTTAGTTTAGGTTTAATCTTCTTCTAATATGCTTAGATGAAAAAGAACGATATTTGTGTAAGTTAAGCTGAGCTTCTCCGAGAAATATTTGCCTTAACGTATGATTGATTATGGAGCCCTTCATTTCACAATAATTAAAATGCTTGGGTAGGCCTCATCTACGCCCAAATCCCAAAAAAAATAAATGAAGGAGAGAATCTTAAATCAATCAATCACCTTGTATAGTCAAAGGGTAGGTCCCCTTAGGCGTTTATTTTGGAAAGTGGGGCTGCTAACGTTGAATTAGATGGTGTTGGTGGCTTAACGTGCACAGAGTAGTTAGGACTTTCGTTTTATGAATGATAATATGACATTCAGCTTTCGTTCACAAGTCAATCCAAAAAATGAATGTTGTGATTTACGTCCCCTTCCCCATCATCCTGTCCAATATGCCTAGTAAATCAGACCACCGAAGGAACCTTCTAAAAGTAAAATCTCCCACTTGTCACTAGGCGTAGTCAGCATTCATTATCTTATCTTATTAATTAATGATATCGGTGCAGTTGTAATACGTGCAAAGATGTTTCGGTTTGCAGTCTCAACTAGATAAGATAATATGTGATTTGATTAAGATATGTGTCCAGATTCCCCAAGACTATACAATAGCTAATCCTTTTAATTTTGGTATCCTTTCTTGGGGTTCAGGCGACATTGCCTTCCTCTTACTAAGGTTGTTGTGGTTGATGTTGGTTTTAGTATTGTTGTTGTCCCTGTCATCTAGATTGTCACCGATTGGTAGGCCAAGTGACTTTACTAGGTGTTGTTGAAGTTTCTCCACGTCTGATTGCCGAACCGGCTTCAACAAGAATTCCTGTGCCCCTTCTTCCAAACACCTGGGACGTCAATTTTAAAATATTAAATTTGCTGGTGCAAATGAGCTTAATTTTCTTCTTCTTCTTCTTCTATTGTAAAGCAAGAAAATTTAGTAAATTACATGCTAATTCTGGAGGGTATATTCTCTGATGACATGACCACCACCGGAACATCTTTCCAGGAAGATCCCTGTAAGTGACATCAAAACGTTCAGTGCTGTGGCTTATGTTTGGATTGACAGAAAATGTAACCAAAGTATGCCTTCGCCCCTCTCTCTCTCTCTCTGTGCAATCAGATGTTTCCAGCTAAATCATACTTTGTCAGGTAAAAGGTCTTTGGTCTACCTATGGTCCCAATTCTGTGGGGACGACAGTCAGTCACCTGAATCAACGGCAGGATACTCGTCCCTTTTCATATATATATAAAATATCTATTTTCATCTATAATAGGAGTAGTGGTCAAACCAAAGTTAATATAAAAATATCTAAATTAAGCGTAATTAATCTCTTCATTTGACAGATACGTTTAAATTGATGACATTTGAAAACGCTGACAAAAGAAGGTGTGATTAATGCTATTTTAATATGCATGAAATTAAATGAAACGCATAGATAGGTCATTGGTTAAAATATAATAATTGCGGGCAAGAAGAGTTGGAAGTGAAGAGTTGAAAGCTTTTGTGATGGAGATTTACCTTGACTCGTTTCAGCAAATCATAACCCGTCATCCCAGGCATACAATAGTCTGTCATTATCAAATTAACTTTTAACCCCTGCAGTAGTATTGTTACCCAATTAGAATCAATTTTTTACCATGTAGGAAGAAGAAGTAACATTAAAATTACCCTTCACATTCAAAGATGTAATGCACTCCAAAAATCTTTTATTGGTTCAGAAAGAAATATGCATTTTAGGGAAGTTTTTCTACGAAGAGGAGCTATAGCCACAGTATTAATGGCTACCTGTGCTTGTTTGAAAAGAATATATTTTTGGTAATAAGGTCCACATTCATAGCAACCACAGAGATCAAAGGTTTAATGTTTGCATTTCCTATTGGTAAGGTTTGCCCTAATTTATTATGATGAGTAACATCTGAGCCGACCCACCTTCCCCTCGTGTTCTATGCCAGTCTCTGGTTCATGCTGGTTTTTCTTGTCATTTTCTTGTTGAATGTAAGACATTGTTCATAACTTTTAAGACAATATCAGATAATCACAGTAAAAAGGGTAATGTGCCTTTCCCATGAGCCATGACCTATCTATCTCCTCCACAGTGCATAATCTTGAATTGAACATTCAACCTGGCCTCTCCCTAGTTCTTCGTGTCACTGACTGACGGGTAGAGGCACAGAGCACGTAAAAGAGCTCTCTAGATTCAGATTTTCGAACATGAAAAAGATACAGTTGTTGGTATCTTCATCATCTCTCCTGTCTACATTTCTATACTGATTACGACGAAGATCGACACATGAAGAAGATTCAGATTTCCGAAGAACAAATGGAAACAACTTCCCGGATGAGCCATAGAAATTTTAACCACACCAACCATAATTAAAGAAGAAAGTAGATAGAAATTATGCTTAGTATAGTCAGTATTCATTTATCTATAGTCTCTTCTAGTTGTGCAGTTAGAAGTTGTGTAAAGGTAAGTAGTAGAAGAATAAGAATCTAAAACGTTAACGACTAGGACGTTTTCCTTTGTTCTAGGCTTCTAACCGTTACCCTAGTTTCAATCTAATACACATACAACAAAACAATCTCACCTCTTGTTGTGGTGACTCGGAAGAAGAAGAAGAAGAGGAAGCGGAAGAAGACGAAGAACCATTGTCGAAATCATCAAGCAGACCCAGATACTCCAAAGCTTTATCCCCGGAGTCCACACTAGTTACTGCGATGAGAGAGAGAGAAAGAGAACACCATTAATGAGAAGGATCTATCAACGAGAAAAATATACTATTCAAAATCTTTGCCGCAGAAATAAACTGAGGGAAGGAAAGAGAGGGAGAGATTAATTGCAAGGTGAATAGCATTACCGCTGTACGAAGAAACTCTAAGCAACCTTTCCAAAAGCTTCCTATCTATAACACTATCATCCACAGCCAAGACATGAAAATGGTGCTGTTGCTGTTCTTCTCGCCGCTCTTCTTCGTCCTGTTCTTCTTTTCGCTGTCGTTCCTTCTCTTCTTGTCGTTGTTGTTTCTCTTGTTGGGTGCTTTCCACACTTGATTCCATCATCTCCATTTCAGCACCTGAATATGGGGTTCCGATGGTTTTACACTGACAGGAATATTATACAGACAGTCTCAAGATATGAAAAGGGGTTGAGAGAAAGATGCGATCTTGGTGTGGAAGAGAAGAATAAGAAGTGTCTCTTTGTGTGTGTTGTTCCGTAGGTTTTATTGGGTTGTTGAGACTCGGGAAGAGAAGCTAACTGTATTTATGGTGGCTGGATTGCTGGGTATAGAGACATAGTGCTTGTGTTGTTTTTATTAAATATTTTTTAAAAAATTCTCATATATAGGTGGTGAAGGTGATGTTAGCTATCTTTGGTGTGCGTATTTTTCAGCTATAATCTCTTCATAGATTCTCTACACACACTTGTTGGTACAACCACTTATCTCTTCCCTTACGTTTTTCTTCCTTTAGATTTTGTTTGATTGCTAAGGAAACCACACACAGATCTTTGCTCATCATTTAGTGTAAAAGACCTTGGATTTTTCTCTCTTTTTCTATCGGATAGGACTTTAGACTTTGAAAAAAATGGCTTTTTTAATTTATATCAATACTTTGGTAGAATAATCTGATTGCACCATATTATTCCAACTGATCAGGCAGCCTATCTAGGATAGGATGTGACCGATGGACGACCCCAAACTCTTCTTATCCATTTATTTTGTTAATATAAGTGGGATTTGAAAAGTATCTAACTCTGAATTTGTTTTCATTCTGCTCTTTTTTCTTGTTTATTTCTGGCGAAAAATTAAAACTATACCAAATAATTTCAACAAAATATGTAAAATGATAAACAAAAACATATTAATCAATCTAAATTAAAAAAATTACTAATAATACTGCCAACATATTAGAGTTTAAAGAAGGTTTTCAATGTAATTAGCTTTTTTTTTGGAGTTTTTACAAAGAGACAAATCCATGAAAGCAGACGTGGTTATGTGAAATTCTCTTCCAAAATCATCAAAAGGTAAAGGAAAAAAGAGGAAAAGTACTTTTTTTATAATTTTTAACTTTAGATGCTCCTCTCTCTCTGTCTCTTACATCAAACAAAGCTCACGCTAAAAGTTGCAGAAACATAATTAAATCCCATGTCTGGCGTTGTCTTTCTTCTACAAGAGCATTGACCGCAACCATAATATTCATTCTAAAATAATTTAAAAAAAAAGACCACGTAGAAGAAATGTAAGAGTTTAGGAACAGAAATTGTAAAAAGTGACAGGGCCAACATAATAATTAGGGATTTTGAGTACTGAAAAGGGATAAATTGGGACCACAACCAGAATGTCTAATATCTAAGCCAAAAGAGGAGGGGAGGAAATTGGAATATGAATGGGAAGGGGACAAGAAATAAATAAAAAAAAGAATGTGGGGTCCGTTTGAAACAAAATTTCTTAAAATAAAATCTTGAGTAGGGCCCATAAGGGTCTGCTCAAAATCTTCTCCCAAATAGCGAATCTGTCCCGATCGAGGAGTGTCCAAAGTAGAAAGGTTTTTATGGCAGTGGGGGTCTCTCTCATTTACACTACACTCCACTACGGGTCCCATTTCCCTCCCAGGTCTCGCGTCGACCTCCATATGAGCTATGAGCAGTGTTGCTGACGCGGGTGCACATGAACCGTCAGATCACGTCGCTTTCATCTACAATAACCTTCCTCTCCTTTTTTCTAGATGTATAAATAAAGAGAGGACTGTAGCTGGAGGAGATTGGAAGGCAACAAGATGGATGGGAGAAAACGCTCGTGCATGCCGGCAATGATACACAATCCCATCCCTCCCTTTTCTTTAAAAGCAAAGCGTGTTCGTCTTTTTCTTTTATGCACTTGAATTATGCGAAGACCAACTATGCGTAAAGTGGCGGTGTTTTTAGTTAGCTTGACTTGAACATGTGAAAACTGGGCTCTCCTTTTCCTTTTCTCTTGCTAAAAATCAGGATCTTCTTACCTTAATCGGGTCATCCAGAATCAAATGTGATTTACTGGCCCCCAACTAAATTTCTTTTGCTTTTTCTCTTTTGGAATTGTTCGTTAATAATATTACAAAACAATATTGACTTCAGATGGAGAATCCTCTAATTAAAAAGTAAGATCACTTAGTACGAGTTGGTGTTAATTGTTTTGATTACATCAGAGCGATTCATGTCAAGTGACTGAAGGAGGTCGACCAGACATGCATTGCTCATAATCTCATATAGTTTTGGCAAACGCCAAAACTTTATATATATCAAATCAGAATCTCTCAAACTCGTACAAATTCTTGCTTTAGATAGTTATACATGATCTATGAGGATCTTATAGTTGACAATCCACTTAGTTTATTAGGCCATATCCTGGGACCAGCAGCACGTTGGTCCCTCCATTTCTCTCATCCAATTCATACACATATGTGCCTGCATGCGAATCATGTGTTATTGGGCAGCTCTAAAACCTAAATATGTTGGTATTTAATCTGTTTTTCCTTTTCGAAATAATCATTAGAATTCTGGTTTTTTCTTCTCCTACTTCTTAAACAATAATATAAGCCACAGGAAAGATTAGTTAATAGATATGCTAGACTTTTTGAAAGAAAATGACCGCTTGTTATGTCTATTGATTTTGATCCACCACTAAAGCCTCTCCAAGAACTTGAAGTTTAAATGGTCTTTCTGTTCTCAATTTTCTAGTTTGAAGGAACCACATCTCAGGGACTGGATACCACTACAACAAAAACAATATTTGGCTACTAAAAATTTCTCCACTAAATGTAACAAAATCGTCGCTAATAATTTTTGCTTACGTTTTATTTTCGTAGCAAAAAATTACTAATGATGTTTTAGAAATCGTCGCGAATACATGTTGATAACATTTAAACTAAAAATTAAGCAAAAATTTTTTGACTATGTTTTGTAAAATGTAGTCAAATTTTTAGTATACATTTTAACAAAATGTCATACCATATTAATTATAATTATTTGGGGCATTTTTAATAAATATTATTGTATATAATATTTAATTTTTTGTTAATTTATTATACAAAAATATAATACAAAATAATTGATAGTTTGAAGTGTTGGATCAATGGTGGTTGACAAATAAAATTCCTTTATGTTTTGATAATTATAAAATGTATAGAATTGGTTAAGAAATTATTTCAGGATTTTAATTAAAGGACCAATG
>JANZLX010000002.1:6870559-6880800 GCA_025531955.1 Erythroxylum orinocense | reverse complement strand
GTGTATTAACTTGTTAATTTTTGTGTAGAACTTTGCGAAAAAGTTTCATCGATCTATTCAACCCCCCTTCTAGATCGTGAAGCATTGTATATAAAAAATAAAATATGATTAAATTATGTCATCAAAAAGAATATTCTTCGTATATAAGATTTTAGTTACAACTTTAACAATTCTTATAGACAAAATAATAAAAACAGAAACCAGTTTATAAATTGTAAATGCTAAGATTACAAAAAAAAATTACATCATAACTAGAATGACTCTAGGTTTGTCCATGTCGATGAGAGTAACTTCATATATCAACCATCATATACGAAAGATTACCCATGAGAATCATGAAAGCAAATTCAAGATCGGTAAAGTGCCCGAAATTATGCATAACTAAGCTAGTTTGTTTTCAATTAGGAAAGAAAAAAGGAGGGTGATGGAATGAGAAAGTAATACAACAAAATATTCATTGAAAATCATTAAGTACCTTCCAAAGTACAACTTTATCATGTAAGCACTCAGCAATCCAACCTGAGAGTAAAACAAAAAGCAAGTGTTGTAACATATATGTATTGGGTGCATCTATAACCTCAGTAAGGTTAAGAATACTTTAAACAATAAGAATAAAACTTAATGAAGAAAGACAAACATGACAGCTTAAAAGAACTTCATCTCTAAAGCTCCAAGACCATAATCACTTATATGATTTTTAAGTTGCAAGTGAATCTAAATTTTTTGGGCTATTGGAACTTTAACATAGCATCTACAACAAGTTGAATACCATTGTTTTTGTTTCTAAATTTTTACCACAAAAGTTGGCTATGATAGAATGGTTCTAAAATCCAATGTTATTAAGTTATCATTATAATATTTCTCCTCAAAATAAACATAACTAATAAGAAAATCCTATAACATTTAAGAAAATCACCTTAGTATTCATAGGGGTTCATTTACTTGACTATCTCCTAAAATATATTACGCATTTCTATCAATTTTACTGGCATTAAAATCTGCAACCAGTTATAAGGATGTTATTTTTAGCAACTATAAGAAGGTATGAATTCGAACACCACAAACATAATCCATGTAGGAAGCAATATATCATATATTAAGAATCCAACAAAGAACAAATCCAATCACCATACTCTACAAAATACAAAAGCAATAAAATAAACACATTGCATGAGTGAAACAACACTAGTGTACAATAGTTGCAGTAAAGTAGATATAATACCAAGCAGAAATAAGGCAATTTCAATATTTAAAATAGTATCTTATCAAGCCATTGAAACCTTTTCTTAAAAAGAACTGCACCACATTTTGTAGACTGCAAAGTTATAGAATCAATGGATGACCTACGATATATGATATGAGTTTCGAAAATATACTAGCTTAATCATTTTGAATTCAACAAAAACAGGATACAATCCTTGTTAGTGCCTAACTCTTTACCTGTTGTGCAAAACATTATAAAGATGAAATTCCTTGTAGCTCGTAGGTCATCAGTTAATTAAAATCCAACTATTTATATGCCATATGTATTCTGCAATGTTCTGCAACTATAATGAAAATTGTTGTTCGATAATATCCTGCAATCAAGGTATTATCCGCTATCATCAATTCAAACAAAGAATCAGACTCATAATAATGCTAGGTTATGTGCTAATTTACAAAGAGTACGAGACTAAGCTCACGTTTGGAGTAGACATTCAATTCATGTATAGAAGTAAATCACTTTGAGAAATAAAACAACTATTGCACTACAGTCTATAAACAAAGTGTTTGGCTAAGTCTTATCCCACACCAAGTTCTGCTTATCCTTCACCCTTGAAACGTTTCAATCCTGTTTATTTAAACTGCTCGCATTAAGTACAAGTCTCTAGATCGAAAGCCTTGAAGTTCTCATGAACAGTTCCAACTTTATCAACCGGCCAATCAAAGCACCTCATCCCTGTGGCGGTTTTGAAGAAAAGAACTGGATCTAATTAGTCTTCTAATCGCCTTTCATCCTCTTTTTCGTCTTGTTGGTTTCTTCCGATTTAGCGTTGGACTACGTCGGATTCACCTTCAACACTACGTCAATTATGTGACGTATAAGCATATAAATCAAACTTTATTTAGGACATTAGAATATGCAAAACATAAACACAATATCAGCATACACAACA
Organism: Erythroxylum orinocense; assembly: GCA_025531955.1. Taxonomy (NCBI): domain Eukaryota; kingdom Viridiplantae; phylum Streptophyta; class Magnoliopsida; order Malpighiales; family Erythroxylaceae; genus Erythroxylum; species Erythroxylum orinocense. The sequence goes on along the minus strand of JANZLX010000002.1, from coordinate 6,878,644 downwards.
ACACATACTTACAAAGAAAGGGAGAGTTTGGAAGAAGAAAATGTAGGGATTTTAATTCCTTTAAAACCCAAGATCTATTCATATCAACTCATCAAGAATCAAACAAAAGCGGAAGCGTACCTAAATCCATTGTTAAAATCTGCACTGGAGTTTTGCGGTTTTGTTTTTCAAATTAGAATGTAGCCCTTTCTTTGAAGTTTTCGGTAACTCTCTGTTTTCTCTCTGATGATGGGATTTCAGACAAGAATTAAGCATAAGCCTACGTTTAATTTGGGGACCATAATTATTTATATTAGGGTAAAACCTAATCTAATTTCTAGTTTGACCCATCATAAAAACTAGAAATTATAAACCTGGTTTCTGCACATATAAAACCCTCACTTAAAATAGATGCATAAAGTCCAAAATACCATAAACATATTAGATCACTGTAATTAATTGGGCTCAACTTTATATGATAACCTTTATATACAATTATACACATATAAGCCCACATGTTTGATTAAAAAAACCTTACAAAAAAGGGAGGTCAAACAAGATGCTTTTGGATATCCTTTGCACTGAGAGCAGAGGATGGGACATGAGTGTTTTTGGCTTTGGGATTTTTTTAAAAGCTCCCTTTAGTTTCATGGAAGAAGAGGAAAGAAAGAGCTGAGGATGAGAGATGGGTGTTTAAGCTTTATAAGTTTTCGTTTTAAGTGTCATTCTAGTTCTCATTCTCTCCTTATTTTTCATATTTGGCGACAAATTTTTGAAAAATCGTTGCCAAAAGGATTAATAAGGGTAATCTTTTGGCACCAAATCAAGGCTCTTTCGTCACCAATTGGTGCTTATTTGGTGACTAAGTATTGTACTAAATTCATCGCCAAATACTTATCGTTGCTAAAGAGTCCTCATTTGGTGACGAGTACCAAATTCGTCGCCAAATACTTATCCTTTTGTAATGATTTTCATATTTTTAGCTACGATTTTTAAAAAGTGGCAAAAAACAAGGTGGCCAATGGAATTGTTTACTTGTGGCATTCATAAGAATAAGGTGGTATTGATTTGAGCCTTAATTTCGAACAACGGTTGCAATTGTCTCAACTGCCACTTGCACTCGGGTCTTAGGAGGATGAAATTGCTAAGTTCATAACCTACTAATTGTATTGAAAATAGATGTGTTGATGGGTACGTGGGGAAAAAGACAAATCTCTTTCTCTTAATCACGATGTTCTTTTAAAATATGTGATTGATTTGAAGGTAATTATTGTGGTAATTCTTTATATTTGATTTTCCTTACGAATGTTTTATTGATAGCCTTATGTTTAGTTTGCTTGAAACTTATGCATGGAATGGGTGTGATACAATACAACAAAGGTACCACAAACACAAGCATTTATCCTGTTCAAACTCAAAATTCGCATTTCACAAAGCAAACTAATTGAGGAATAATAAAAACAACAAATTGGGAAAATGAAATTCCATTAATTAGTGCCATTGCGTGGATACTCATACTAGACTTGGAATATCTAGTGCTTGACTTGTGGGTACAAAAGTAATTCCCTCACACGTTGCTTTCAAGTTGCCGACTTTGAAAGGACATTTGATTGTAGTTTTACCCAATTAGTTGGAGGGACGCACTTTTTTTTGACCTTATAGTATGAATGTATGCTGAATTCATACTCCATAATCTAATTTATCGTCTAGAAAATAAACCATCCTAGTAAGACAAATCAAAGAAGGTTCGTATGATGAAATTAAGTGAACAAACTCACTGTCCAGCGAGCAAAATTGTCCTCGACCTCGATGTTTCAACATATGCCCGTATGGTAAGAACGCAATGGAGAGCCAAGGCCCTTTGAAGCCCAAAGAGATGAGACTTATTTAATGACAGGCTGAGCCCAATCGGAGCAACAGTGCGTCCACGTCCCCACCGTAATCCATTTTCTTATTGGCTCTCCAAATTCCATCCCCATCATCACACAGCTTGATTCTCTCCCCATCTCTTTCTCTGCCAAATCCCTCGCGTCCAAGGTATGAATTTTCACGATGTTCGACTCTACCAAAATTTTTCTGTTCTCTGTGTTTGGTTGCTGGGAAATTATACAACTCTTCATTTTCCCGAAACAACGATGTTTTTATGTCTGCAAAAGATCAGACTTCCACTGAAAGTTTACTATTTCTCTTTTTGCCTTGTCTTTAGCTATCATTTCCTGATATGTGGTTCATAGTTTGATGAGCTTCGAGGTTACGCGTAGGTGCTAATGGCTTCGACGATTCTTAATGCTCCATATACCATCCCTGTTCCCAAGGCCTTATATTGCAAACACTACGCTGGTCTTAGACCAAGTGTTGGCGATTATAGGGTAAAATTTTCGGTGAAGGGGTGTCCCAAACGTTCTTTCATTGTCAAAGCCAGTGGATCGACCGATGGGTCGCTGGAGAAGATGGGGCTGACCGATGCAGAGTGTGAAGCAGCAGTTGTGGCAGGGAATGTGCCTGAGGCACCTCCCGTCCCACCTAAGCCGGCTGCTCCAGCTGGAACCCCCGTGGTTCCTTCTCTTGTGAGTTTCCAAACCAAATTGAATTCACATTTCAGCACTCAATCAAATTGCTTTTCTTTTGTGCCTGTTGTTATTGAATTGATTGATTAGGTCTGGTTTTGACATACTTTTTCAAATATAATTCGCAATCTTTAGTGATTTGCTGAACAAGGATTCATGTGATTGGCCTTTGTAAGCATTAACTTTAAGTTTATTGTGATTTTCTTTTATCAGCCACTTAGTCGACGACCTCGTCGTAATCGCAAGTCACCAGTACTGAGAGCATCTTTCCAGGAAACTAACTTGTCACCAGCAAATTTTGTTTATCCATTGTTTATTCACGAAGGTGTGATAAAATATTGGCTCTATATCTAGTTTTGTGAAAGGATTCTTCCTCATCTGCAGGCTTGATGACTTCATTGACAAAAACTTTTTGTCATTGTAGGTGAGGAGGATACACCTATTGGAGCAATGCCTGGATGCTACAGGCTGGGATGGAGACACGGACTTATTGAAGAGGTAATCTATTCATACCATTTCTTTGCACATTATGAACAATACCAATTTTCAGATTAGGTCTAAGCTAAGAAGCATTTGTTCCAAAGTATTATATGATGTTCATAGCATACAAATTATACTTTTTTCCGCTGTATATCCACTAAAAATTGATGGTGTGCAAGGATCAATGTTCCTACAAAAGCAGTTAGCAGTTCCTATAAAAATGGATGTCCGAACCAGAAAACTATTTATAAACTATAACCTAATGTAATTTCTAAATTATCAATTTCATATTGTGATGCACCTCAACATGGCAATGTTTGGTGCAGGTGGCTAAGGCTCGAGATGTTGGTGTTAATAGTGTTGTGCTCTTCCCCAAAGTTCCTGATGCTTTAAAGGTTTTTATTTTGTTTCATGTCATCGTCAATATATTGGCTTATCGACTAGGATTCTTCCCATTTTGTAGATTATGTGAATAATAGAGTTTAGGTATTAGTCTCCCACAGGAGATGAAGCTTATAATGACAATGGCCTTGTGCCTCGAGCTATATGTCTACTCAAGGATAAGTTCCCTGATCTTGTAAGTGAAGTGCTTGTACCATTATGTTTCAGTTTTTGTATAAACTAAGATGATTGGTTACAGAAATTGTGCTGCCATATGACCGTCTTTAGGAATCTCCAATCTACTTTTCTTAGGTTATCTATACTGATGTTGCTCTGGATCCATATTCCTCTGATGGGCATGATGGTATTGTGAGAGAAGATGGTAAGTGAGACATGTCTGGGTTTTAAACATGTCATGGGCTTTAGTAGGATGCTTTACATTTCAACCATGGAAAGCATTATGCTTTGGATGATCCTTAGCTTGTAATATTAACTAGTCCTCTTTTAAGGTCAGCTTCCTTGCATGAATTCTAGATGGTTGACTAAATAAATAGGCTTAACATTTCGGAGTCAAAAAATGATAATTATTGAAACAGCTATTTCAGTCACTCAGTGCTCCTGTACTTGCTGTTTATTGATTCAGGATTTATTTTACTGCAAAACATAACTGTTTTTGGGCACTGAATATTTGGTTGTGCAACACCACTATGCACTTGGGAGCTTATTGAAAGTTTTGCTCTGCACACAAAGAAGTGGAGGGACTGAACTCTGAATAGATGATTGGTTAGAGCTAAGGACTTTGGTGAATTAAAAAGAATTGAGTAGCATGCATCTGGTGATCAAATTATTAGTAATTAAGGTCCTCTTGGAGAAATAATGTAGAATGGACATGAGCAGTCTTTAATTATTATTTCTATACAATTTGCTGCAGGAGTGATAATGAATGATGAAACAGTGCATCAACTATGCAAACAGGCGGTTTCTCAGGTATCTTTGTCGTAACTTTTGGAAAAAAAATTGAGCTTTTGGATCAACTTCAATTATTCCTGTTGCTTTTGTTCAGAATGTAGATTATTTCTGAGCTTCCATAAATTTGTTTACCCCCATGGGGAGTTTACATGGAGTTTGGATGACATGAACTTTTAATTCTCAGATTGGTGATATTTATGGCTAAACTTATCCCTGACGTTATCATTATAGATGATTTATAGTAAATTGGTTTTTTGAGTGCTTAGATTTCTCATAGCTTGTTAGTTGGTACATTACCACGTCCATTCCAGCATGCACACTTACCTTTATAATATTATTTATTCTTTGCCTGCTCCTTGTATCTGATAGTTATGTCTGAAGCACCTTTTTATTATACTGTGGTGGTTCACTTATTTGAATAGGCCCGAGCTGGAGCTGATGTGGTCAGTCCCAGTGACATGATGGATGGCCGTGTAGGAGCACTGCGAGCAGCTCTTGATGCAGAAGGCTTTCAAAATGTTTCAATCATGTCCTATACTGCAAAGTAATTTGATGATCTTAGTACTTCAACCAGTTTATGTGCATTAAGTTGTATCTTTCTACCCAGTGATCGGTCTTCTCCCAAGTGAATCACATGCTTAAACAAGGATACATGCTCCTGTCAGTTACTGAAGTTCTATTTCTATAAACAATGGTTAATTCAGAACATATGGGAGATAAGACATTTGATCTGTCCTTTAGACTGCCTTAGTACAATCCCATATTATTTCATCTTCTTCTCTCACATTGCAACAGGTATGCTAGTTCATTTTATGGTCCATTTCGAGAAGCATTGGACTCAAATCCACGTTTTGGAGACAAAAAGACGTATGTACTACATATGAAAAAATAATCTACAGCAAATTTCAAAGTGTTTATGGCACTCACATTTACAAATTGATTTCGGTTGTAAAATGAAGTTATCAGATGAACCCTGCAAATTATAGAGAGGCTCTAGTTGAAGCACGTGAAGATGAATGTGAAGGAGCTGATATCCTTCTGGTTTGTATTTACTTTCTTTGGAATTTCCTGTTGTAGTGAGGGAGAAATATTCCTGGTGTAACTTCCTACCATACTGAATGTTTTGTTTACTTTGTAGGTGAAACCAGGTCTTCCCTACTTGGATATCATTAGGCTTCTCAGAGATAAATCTCCATTGCCCATTGCTGCATATCAGGTATTTTCATGACCACCACCTCGATGTCATAACGGTGCTTTACTTTTACTCCCCCTCTTGATACTAATATAAGCCCTATACTACATAAACAAGTACTTCCAGCTCTTCTGAGTTTTAACAGCATTTGGAAATTAAAATAGATATATAAAAATGATGTTTGGAGTTTGGACATATGAAGTTATTTAGAATGCTACGTCGCTTACAGAAAAGCAGCGTTGCAAATTACAGGTGAACTGCCGACCTGTCAACCTTTCTTGTTTGACCACAATCTTTTTGTATACTTCATTTTTAGATGTGAAAACTTAATGTTCAATATTGCAATGTGAATTTAGTGGCTGTTTATAGGTTAACAAACTCTGCAGTTGTGAGATGGGAGCTGGAAATGGATTCTATTGGATGCTTCTAAATTATTTTGTTTTGTAGAGATTCCATGTTCTACTCGCATTCCCTTTCTTCTTATTCTCCAGTTTCTTTCAATCTTGCTGTATGAATTCAGGTGTCAGGTGAATACTCAATGATAAAGGCTGGCGGGGCTCTCAAAATGATTGATGAAGAAAGGGTGATGCTGGAGTCCCTTATGTGCCTCCGACGGGCTGGCGCCGATATCATCCTTACTTACTTTGCTCTACAGGCTGCCAGATGCTTGTGCGGTGAGAAGAGATGAGTTGAAGATATTTAGGACATTGTCAGTCAGCAAAATACTAGGAGAGAATTTATGTATCAATTTTGTCTGTATATCCATAAATTAAAACTTTTGAGTTGCGTACTTACTAGATGAGTTTGCTATGCACCTTTGTCAGGTATCTGAAACGAAGAATTTTCTTAAATAATAAAGGGATTTTCATATGTGAATGTGATAAGCCCATAATTACATACCAAGAAGAGGTCACATGTGTCAAGCATATGATTTTATCTTGTTATTTAGCATCAATCTATCTTTTTTACCAGCACCTGATTTTATCATCTTAATTTGTTTTCAATTTATTGTGTCATTTGTTTCATGTGTTCCTATTAAGTAGGGGCTTAGTGAGTAGTGATTTGATACGGACTATTTGTGATAAATCAAGATCTGTTACTCTTAGATTTTAGAGTCTGTCAACTTGTTTTTAGGGACCTATAAATAGCTATGGGCAGTATGTAGCAATATGATTAGAAATCAATTCAAGTATTTTATCCTAGAGATTATCCCTTGGCTATTAATTCTTCTTCGGGTGAGATCCTTGCTCTTAGAAAATTATTAGATGTTTCCTATTATTGACCTTTTGCTTCCAGCCTTTTATTCATTTAGTATCAGAGCCAAGTTGACAAGATAGTTTCTATACGTTCTTCCAATATGCCTGATCCACAAAACTCATGTTTTTCCAATGTGCCCGATCCACAACACCTAAATCTAGCCTTGCTTAAAGCTTTTATTCAGCATCTCTCTGACTTGGCTGCTCAGTTAGGCACACTCAACACTAACATGGCTGCTCAGTAACCCCCAACTTAAACTAGGTCATAGTAATCGAGAGAAAGGCAAAGCAGTTGTTCGAAGTTCAGCTGATGAAGATGAATATGACCTGCCTTGGTGGCTCAAAAATCCATCAAAGCGTCCAAACACGAAGATTGAATTTCCCAAGTTTAAAGGAGGTGATCCAAAAGGGTGGATTCTAAAAGCTGAAAAGTACTTTCGCTACTACCAGACACCAGACGAGATGAAGATGGACATTGCTGCCATGCATTTGGAGGGTGATGCGCTTGACCTTTTTGCCTGGGTTAACACTGAGAGAACTCTTCTTTATTGGGAGGAGCTCATTAAGGTGTTACAAGAGCATTATGGTCCAGTAGAGTTTGAAAACCCAGATGAGTATTTTTGCGGCATCAAGCAAACGGAAACGATACAAGAGTTTGGGCAGGACTTTGCAAAGAGGGTAGCTAGGGTTAAGAATTGGCCTGAAGATTGTCTTTTAGGCATTTTCTTAATCGTTGAAGGAGTTAAAAGGTGGATGTGCGAATACAGAAACAACAACTAATTTACAAAGCGATGAGTTTCGCCATTGAATATGTTGCGGAGTAATTGAAGAAGATGGAAAAGAATAAGAAGAAGACGATTGTTAGGTTGATGAAGACGGAGAACGAAGCGCAGCGTTTCATTTTCTTTCATTTTCTTTTACTAAAAGGACTACTGTAATAGAGTAGGGATACTTGTAGGCAATCAGTTTAGCCGCATATAAGCCGCATACATGTGGCTTGAACGGCATGTTTTGTGCTGTGTGTGTACTGTGTAATCCCTTCTCTCTCTATCAATTGATTCTATTCCCTCTGAGGATGTCAATTTCGCCAGATAATTCCTTTCTTGTATTCAATTCCGTTAGAATCTCTTATATTGCTAACAATTTGGTATCAGAGAGTACGATTCTGTGAACGTCATTCATGACAGATAACACCAGGAGCGCGGACCTTAGGAGGATGGAGGAAAGTTTGAGAACGTCAATGGAACGCATGTTCATGGAG
>JANZLX010000002.1:6800209-6830511 GCA_025531955.1 Erythroxylum orinocense | reverse complement strand
GGGGAACAAAAGATTGAAACTTTGGGTGCGTCGAAATATAAAAGTTATTTAAGTTTTGGATTAACTTAAATCCCAAATGGTCGAAATTGAATTTCGTCCTAAATTTAAAATTTGACTAATTTAAGTCAAATAAGTGGAATTTGAATTTAGTTGTCATCAAGTGGCAAGTGGCCATGGTGCACTAATTGTACAACTAATTTTGATGCTGTAGGGTTGCTTTATTAACTAAGTGACGTGATTTGATAACCGTAATAGTTATGTTGGTTATGGATTATATGAAACTACCACCTGTTAAACCGGTGATTTATGGTAAGCAAAATATATTGATAGCTGGTCTTGAATGATTGAAGAGCCATCGGACATCCAACCAATGATGTCGACTTTTGGTGTTTGAAAACGTAAGATTGGAATTGTGACGTGAATGGGCACCCAAAATAGTGATAAAATCTGTAAAGATTTTTGTCAATAATTACCGAATTATTTTAATATAAATTATATTATTAAATATGAGATATAATTTATATGATTAGTTTAAAGTTTAAACTTATTTTAAAAGCATCAACGCATACTTTGGGATGAGTTGGTACTTCCACGTGATAAAAATAGTTGGAACCTGTCTGAGAGGTCTGAGGTAGCGCCGAAAGAGTAGGGCCCTCTGGTTTATGTTCACGGGAAAATGACCTTCACCTTGTGGAAGCATACAAAAGCCCACGTTCTCCATTAACTCCTCCCAGGGCCAGGAGTCGTCGGTTCATCATCGTTGGTTATTCTCTCGCTTTCAACCCGCCTGTGTCTCGGAACAAATCCTTTGTTTCCAATCACCAACTAAAGTTACGAATACGACGCTGAATTTAGTACCAGATTTAGTTTTGATATGTTATTATTTTGGTACCGGGTTAATACTAGGTATTGTTTCAAATAATTTTTTAAATTTATGAAATAATTCATAAAATTTATAAAATATTTCATTTATATATTATACAGTTGTACTGTATACTTTAATAATTTACTGTTTACAGTAAATCTGTTTCTAAAAATTATAATAATAAATAATAATTACAATTAATATGAAATAACAATAATTTTTAAATATTTCACATATAAATAATAACAAAAATTAATATTAAAAAAGACAATCATTATCATACAAATATAAAATTAAGAATAATATAAAGTATTTAAAATATTACAATAATATAATTTTATCATTTTAATAAATAATAATTGCATCACAACATCCAATAAAAAGAACAATAAATATCCTTACACAATTTACAAAAAGAGATCATGACAAAGAAATAATCAAATAGAAGTTAAATCTCAATCAAAAATATTTACAGTTACATTATACATATAGAATTGAACATAAACATCAAATATAAGTAAAATTAAAAGAAGAGGAAAAATGAAAACCTGAAACGAAATTCAATCATTAACGGGAGGATACCCGCTATAACTACCCTGAGCCTAATGATTAGTTGATACAAAATTCTCATCATTAAGAGGAGCTTTATTATCATTATCATTCAAATTTAATGTATTAAATGATATGTCAATGCTTTCTCGTCCAAGATTATCTTCCAAGTCATTCACATCTACCAAATTCGATTCTTCAGAAACCCAATCCGCCAAAAGATCAATATTATCAATGAAAATTGGATTAGTTGAACTACTTGTACTATTAAGACTCGTAGTAAACAATTAAATTTAATTATTAAACAATTATAAGCAATTATATCAAATTTAATAATGATAATAATGAAAATAACATACCTTTCCTGAAGCTTAAATTGTAACAAACAAAAACCAAGTCATTCAAACTCTTATGCTCCAATCTATTCCTTTTCTTTGAGTGGATAAATTCAAATGTGTTATATTTTCGTTCACAACTTGTTGCACTCACACATTGACTTAAAATTTGAATTGCAAACCTTTTCAATTTTGGAATATTATTTTTAAATTGATCCCACCAAGAAACTGTAAGTCATAAGATAACAAAATTAATGTTATAAACAAAATAAAATGATAATTAATTTTCAACAAATAAGAAAAAGAAAATAATCAATACTGGAGAAAGTTTTCCTCTTTGTCGAACAGCAATCGACATTCTAAAATTCCCATAAGACAACTTGTAAAGCTCCATTTATGAGCTTAAAAGATCTTGCATCGCATCAATGCTAATAATTGTTGTGATAATTAAAATCATTCCTCTATTAACTTCAGCTTGCTTAGTAAGATCCAATAAAAAATAAACACTAGGATTAAAAAATGCCCCAGTTGCAAATAATGAAGAAGAAAGTTGTCTTTCCCTTCTCTCGTTAACGATTAAAAGATATGATATATATAAAGAAGACCTATGTTTCAGATTGGCCTTGATTGCTTCCGTTGCTCTCTCCATAGCATAAAAAATATAACCCATTGTTGGCTTTTCTTTACTATCAGCCGAGCGAAGCACCCTCACCAAAGGCACATAAATTTGAATATCAAATTGACATTATGACCAAAATTCTCTATCTTTCAGTATAATATTACAAACCTCCACTTCATCATTAGACCTAGTATGCTAAGATGCAATTCATTTATCACTTGTAAATATTTGTCTTAATTCTTTCTTCATCGAAACAAAAGATTGAAGTAATAAGAAATTTGTACACAAATTCCTACCATTGGTAAATTCTTTTCTCATCAAATTCAATACCTATGCACGATTATAAATGAACTTTGTCACCTTTTTAGCTTTCTACATAGTCTCATAAATAATAGGAAAAATACCTAGGATCTCTTATATTCTCTAGCATTAGGTCAATGCAATGTGCAACACAAGGAATCCAAAAAAATAAATTATACGTATTCTGCAAGCTTTTTCCTGCTACTTTATAAGCGGAATCATTATCAGTAATAAACCGAATAATGTTTTTCGTCCCTACTTCATTCACAATTTCATCAAATATCGCAAGCAAAGTCTTAGTATTTCTAATAAGGCCAGTTGCATCAATAGATTTCAAAAACATAGAGCCATTTGTAAAATAAACCAAAAATTTTATAATAGACTCTTGTCTCCTATTCGTCCAACCATCACACATAATTGAACATCCATAAGTACCTCAATTTACTCTTCTTTAAGCCAAATAACTTCTAATTTCAGAAACAACACAACTCAAAAGTTTACCTTTTAAGTCATTAATCGAATGACCTTTGTATCCTAGACTATAAGAGACTATTGCATCTATCATGTGTTGATAATAATAAGACTGAGAAGTATTAAATGATGAACCTGTATCATACCATCATCTAGCTACTCTCATATCGACATTGTGAGCCACATCTCTTAATTGCATTATACTACAAATTGAAGGTTGGGTTTCAGGAGTTGTTCGTGGTGCAAAGAAACTAGTCACCTTCCTTCTTCTCTTCCTCACATCAGATTCAGATACTTCTTCTTAGGCATGAGATGGAACACTACTAGTACCACTACCATCATTACCACTACCATTTCCACCTTCAACATTTTCAAAATCACCACGGAAACTAGAAAATGAACTTTCACTACCAATTTCAAAATTCAACCTTCCCCTTTTATCTCTCTCATATTGATATTTATCAAGCAACATTTTCATCTGCCACTTCACATTATGACATACTTTTTTACAGGGTTTTACATCTCCTTTAACTCCAGCTAAATGCTTTTTTAATCGGGTGATTTCTCCACCTTTCAAATGCTTGTTACAAAACAAAAAGAAAATAGTATAGTTCCTCATATCGGGAACCAATGCAGCATGAGCCCAAGCTAGATCATCGTATCTTCCTGAAGTAGGTTGATCAGGAGTACTTGAACTTCCTTTCATTTATCTGCAAAAATAAATGAATGTATATATCAAAATAATTAACACATAATTTCAGTACACAATATGCAGATCAATCTTATATAATATAACTCATTCTGTATGATTACATTACACACAACTCAATTTCATGGAACACAATTTATAAGTCAAAAGCTATTAATTCAAAACATTCAACATATATAATCACACAAAACATACATAAACACTTTCTATTTCCAACAATCACAAAACATATGTAAACAATTTCTATTTCCATTAATCACAATACATTCATAAAACAATTTCCATTTCCAGAATCTACAAACCATACATAAACAATTTTCATTTCCATTAATCATAATATATTCATAAAACAATTTTCATTTCCAGCATTCACAAATCCTATATAAACAATTTCCATTTATTACAATTCTTAACAATTTTCATTTTCAATAATCACAAAACATTCATAATTTCATTTTTGTTTCCAACAATTTTCAATAATTTCCATTTCCATTTCCAAAATCCACAAATCATACATAAACTATTTCCATTTCTAACACTTCTTAACAATTTCCATTTCCAATAATCACAAAACATTCATAATTTTATTTCCATTTCCAATAATTGTTAACAATTTCCATTTCCATTTCCAACATCCACAAATCATATATAAACAATTCCATTTCCAACATCCACAAATCATACATAATTCAATTTTCATTTCCAACAATTCTTAACAATTTCTATTTCCAATAATCACAAAACATCCATAATTTCATTTCCATTTTCAACAACTTTCAACAATTTCCATTTCCATTTCCAACATCCACAAATCATACATAATTCAATTTCCATTTTCAATAATCCCAAAACATTCATAATTTCATTTCCATTTCCAACAACTTTCAACAATTTCCATTTCCATTTCCAACATCCATAAATCATACATAAACAATTTCCATTTCTAACATCCACAAATCATACATAATTAAATTTCCATTTCCGACAATTCTTAACAATCTCCATTTCCAATAATTACAAAACATTCATAATTTCATTTTTATTTCCAACAATTTTCAACAATTTCCATTTTCATTTCCAACATGCACAAGTCATACATAAACAATTTCCATTTGCAACATCCACAAATCAAACATAAACAATTTATATTTCCAACAATTCTTAACAATTTTCATTTCCAATAATCCCAAAACATTCATAATTTCATTTTCATTTCCAACAACTTTAAACAATTTCCATTTCCATTTTCAGCATCCACAAATCATACATAATTCAATTTCCATTTCCAACAATTCTTAACAATTTCCATTTCCAATAAATACAAAACATTCATAATTTCATTTCTATTTCCAACAATTTCTATTTCCATTTCCAATATCCTCAAATCATACATAAACAATTTTCATTTCCAACATCCACAAATCATACATAAACAATTTCCATTTTCAATAATCACAAAATATTCATAATTTCATTTCCATTTCCAACAATTTTCAACAATTTCTATTTCCATTTCCAACATCCACAAATCATAAATAAACAATTTCCATTTCCAACATCCACAAATCATACATAATTCAATTTTCATTTCCAACACTTCTTAACAATTTCTATTTCTAGTAATTACAAAACATTCATAATTTTATTTCCATTTTTAATAATTTTCAACAATTTCCATTTCCATTTCCAACATCCATAAATTGTACATAAACAATTCTCATTTCCAACATCCACAAATCATACATAATTCAATTTCCATTTCCAACAATTCTTAACAATTTCCATTTCCAATAATTATAAAACATTCATAATTTCATTTCCATTTCCAACAATTTTCAACAATTTCCATTTCCAACATCCACATCATACATAAACAATTTCTATTTCCAACAATTTTTAACAATTTCCATTTTCAATAATCACAAAACATTCATAATTTTATTTCCATTTCCAACAATTTTCAACAATTTCCATTTCCATTTCCAACATCCACAAATCATACATAAATAATTTCCATTTCCAACATCCACAAATCATACATAATTCAATTTCTATTTCCAACAATTCTTAACAATTTCCATTTCCAATAATTACAAAACATTCATAATTTCATTTACAACAATTTTCAACAATTTCCGTTTCTATTTTCAACATCCACAAATCATACATAAACAATTTTCATTTCCAGCAATTCTTAACAATTTCCATTTTCAATAATCACATAACATTCATAATTTCATTTCCATTTTCAACAATTTTCAACAATTTACATTTCCATTTCCAACATCTACAAATCATACATAAACAATATCCATTTTCAACATCCACAAATCATACATGATTCAATTTCCATTTCCAACAATTTTTAACAATATTTATTTCCAATAATCACAAAACATTCATAATTTCATTTCCATTTCCAACAAATTTCATTTCCATTTCCAACATTTACAAATTATACATAAACCATTTCTATTTCCAACAATTCTTAACAATGTCCATTTCCAATAATGACAAAACATTCATAATTTTATTTTCATTTCTAACGATTTTCAATAATTTCCATTTCTATTTCCATTTCCAACATCCACAAATCATACATAAACAGTTTCCATTTCCATCAATTCTTAACAATTTCCATTTCCATAATCACAAAACATTCGTAATTTCATTTTCATTTCCAACAATTTGCATTTTCATTTCCAATATAAACAATTTCCATTTCTAACAATTTCTATTTCCATTTCCAACAATACATTCATAAAACAATTTCCATTTCCAACAATTTTAATTCAAAGTTTCAAACATGAGGATTAAGTTGAAGGGTATGATATGATTTACATAATTTCCAAATAATGAATGACATATCTTATATAATTGTTCATACACATCTATTCATAACATGATGATCAAGTTGGAAGATATATTCATAACATGAGGATCAATCGATCAAGTTGAAGGATATAATTTCTTTGAATATGTTTTTTTCTTTTTTAAAGCTTTGAATCTTCTTTTCATCTCTAACAAACCATAATATTATATATACCATTCTATATTCCGTTCATAAATATATAAGTGACTTTTATAATTAAAATTTTATAATTTTTAATTAACATTAATAAGTCTAAGTATAAATGATTGGAACCTACAATAACAACATATTCACAATTTGAAAATAAAAAATTCTTTTTAGGATACATTTATTACATCACTATTTTTACACATTATCTATTATAAATATTTATGATATCCTGCCTACACATATATATTACCAAATAATTCAACTTCAACATATTTTATACTCAATTAATTATTTACCCAAAACTAATGCCCAAATAGGCAAATACTATCAATAACTGCAACCGAATTATTATTAATTTTCAATTGCATAATTTTATACTCAACTAATTATTTACCTTAAGTCAATAACCAAATATTAAAAATAAAATACAATTTTTAATTTTCTCATTTACAAGTTACAAACTTACAATGTTAATTGTCAATTAATGATTTAAGTTTTTACAACTTTACAAATTTAATATTATCGATTTATGTATGTTTTAAATTTAAGTTGTTTCAAGTTTTAGAATCAAGGCCGTGCATTTCATTCATCCAAAAACTTATAAAAAATTTCTGATAAACTTAAACTAATCTTTATTCTTTATAACCAAACAGAACAACCTTTTCATTCATTCATCACCGTGACAAACATTCATAATTCCATTAAAACAGAACAACCAAACAACCTTCATTCATTCATCACCGTGACAAACATTCATAATTTCATTAAAACATAACAACCAAACAACCAATCTTTATTCTTTATAACCAAACAGAACAATCAAACAACTCATAGCAAAACAAAACTGTGATAATTAACATTTCAATTCCAATATCCAACCCGATACATGCAAATTGCACGTCACAAAACTAAGTTCCAACATCCAATTCACAAACCTATCATCCAATCCAACACAATAAAAATGCAATTAAGCAAGAAAAATTCAAGAACTCAAAAACACACCTAAAAATAAATCACTTGCTTCGGTTCTTCTGATTGGGTCTTCGGGTCAAAGGCTTCTGGTGTAGATCTGCCCGAGCTGTGACCTTCTCTCCTCCTTCAAACATTCAGTGGCAACGACGTAGTGCGGTGGTCCCTATGGAGGAAGGTTGAAGACAATGGTACCTTCGAGGGACACCAAGGGAGGAGTCAAGGAGGATAAGGGAAGGAGCAGCATCGCCGGAGATGTCACAGTCACCAGTATTGTCGGCGATGAAGAGAAGAATGAGAGAGAGAGAATTGAGTCGAGAAGTGAGAATCGGTGAGAGAGAGAAAAAAAATGAGAAGGAAGGTAGAGACTGGGGGGGGGGCAACGACGAGGTGAGACTGAGTCGGTGACGGTGAGAGCGAGAGAGAAAAAATACCATCGCAGGAGAAGAAAGTTCCAAAGAGAAAGAGAGAGTGCAGAGGTCTGGGGGGGGGGGGGGTTTCGGTTTAGCATTATGTTAGGGTTAATTTTTTAAAAATTGCAAATTGGTCCTTAATCTTTTAGAATTTTAAGGTACCGACCGATATGTCCAGGTATTATACGTACCGACCGGTACTAACCGGTATTAAAGGCTGGTACCGATGGAACAAACACTGTTTCATTTTTCTGCTGGTACGAAACGGTATTCGTTCCTCTGCCACCTACTCAAAAACGAAAACTTAAAAAATGTGTGATAAAAATCAGTGACACAAATTTAGAACAGGCTAATCGACATAGATGATTATGCACCTTGTGTTGAATGTATTGCATTAATAATGAAAGGTTTATTAATAATTAGCATCAGAGTATAATTACTTTGGCTAATTTATCTAAATTTCAAACAAAGAATTTTTCTTTACCTCTAAATGAATTTGAAAGTTTATACTATTCTTCATAAAGAAATTATCACCAAACTTATTTAAATATAGTAAAATATTTAAATTAAACTTAAATTTTAATTAAAAATTTTAGAATTAAAATATATTTTAATAATTTTACTAAAAAATTAAATATTATGATTTATTCACACATGCACATGCGTACATATATACACAACGCACGCGCATACACATATATATAACAAACAAACAGTAACTTAGTATAAATTTCACCGACACATTAGATTCAGAGAAGTTCAATAATACACAAGCTTACTTTTATATGTATGTATATATATAATTTAGGAATCAAAGTATATTGTTAATGCCTAATACATTTCGATAATTTTAATAACAAAAATTACATATCATAATTTGTTCATATACATATATAAAAATTTGAATCAAAATATATTTTTTGCATCAAATGCATTTTATGAAATCATGAGATTTAATTCTCATTAGTAAAATTATATATATATATATATATATAGTAAAATTAATTATATATATAATTTTAAGACTTAAAATATACTTTTAATGTCAACTACATTTTAATATTTTTATTAACAAGGACCAAACGTGATGAATTGTTTATATGTATGGAATTCCGTCACCTTAGGTATCAATTGTAGTTGGGTCGGTCGTGCTAGGCTCAGGGTCAACCCTTGGATGGCATGTGGGCCGATCGATCTATTCCTAAGATGACGCTCTAAACCCGACAGGTATTCACTATATATGTTCACCACTTCACCATGATGCAGGTATGACACTGAAACTCTAATACTCTCTTGTCTCAGCCGCAAAACTATTACCTACGAACTAACTTAGGCATCGGAGGGGCCGACCGACGATCAACCCCCGGTGAGCTTTCTATTGTTTTTGCAGGTATTTTCTAATTGAAGTTTATTGAGCTTATGGATCCAAACAAGGGCGCCCGGCCTTAGCAAACTCAGACCGAACCAAATTGAATGGTCATTACTAGGGTTAACTCAAGTAATTCAATCACATCCCTTGGGTGTTAAAAATTAGAAAATGTTGCACAGCCGTGCAACCATCTTATTCTTATGTGGCAGTTAAGAACAATCCTCCACAACAGTTGTAAGTCACGACAATGAGAGTTCACAGTCTATATTAATCGTTAATCAGGCTCCGGTAGAGCCACTTGGGAAATTTTCAAGTTTACAGTGGATTTAATAATTTGAGATGTTAAAGGTCGGAGATATACTTCAATTACCTCCATAAACAAATAATTCGCTGAATAAAAAAGAAAGTAAATGACTAATCGACCAAAAGTCCAAAACCTTGGAGGAATTGACAGGCGTGAAATTAAGGAAATTGCTCGAATGATAACCGTTAATGAAGTGGGATAAACCCTGTGTGCCCCTGTCCTAACATCCAATTGCTTAAAGATGGTGATCTTCACCTACTCGGAAAATGCTCAACATTGAAACTGGACCAGTACTACGATCCTTGATTTCAAGAATTCCTTACCATTAGAGACAAAATGTATATACATCAGCACAGGGGCATTTTCCATTCATTGTCTCTAATGAATACATTTTGCCATTCATCAAAAAAAAAAAGAATTCCTTACCATGTGGTTCAGGATACCTGTGCACATTGAAAAGGACTCGTCATATGAAAGTTGGTCATCATCTTCTTGCTTTCCCTCGTCCTATACCCTAGAGACATAATTTACCAGGGAATCTAATGCGATTATAGTACAGTATAAGCACAAGCTTAGCCGAAGAAAGACGTTAAAGCTTAGCACACCACTCAAAAGGAGCTCACAATGACGTAAGTTTCCTGTCATCAGTATGAGGACTGTAACGAATTCTCCAACGGAAAAAACATCTGCAGGAACTGGAGATTATTTTCCTACTTTAAGTCTCCATCGACACATCCACGTAAAAGTCGTGCAAAATTGATGTTCTGAAACGCTGTCCAATCACATTAACATCTGTCAGGTTCGTCTGTCCAGTCACACTAACCCCACTGGCCGAAAGGGTACGGAAAATGAAATCGTATCTATTTAGTTTTGCCCTTTACATTGCAAAATAAAAAGGCAAAGAAAAGGTTAAATTGGGCTTGATTGAGTTGAAAGATCCGATTCTAACAATAAAAAAAACAAGGGAGGGGGTCCAATTAGAGCAGTACTAAACTCAACCCAGGCCCACTCTCGGGCCTTGGCCCCGATAATAGGGTAGATGATGAAACAAAATAAATGCTTATTATTTTAGGCATATATTTTTAATATATAATATTATTTGCCAATTAAATTCATGTGCCATTGTACGCCACGTGTTCGAAATGTTAAAACGCTGACGCCGTTTTCCTCTCTTGAGAACCAGCAAATTTCTTACACGTCAGCAGTCGGTGTGGGACAGCAATGATGTAAGAACAAGGTTTTCCCTTGTAATTTTTGTTTGCAATTTTGATGATTTTCCTTTTCCCTCATCTCTGGAAGTTTCGACAAGAGATAAGGCTTCCTCCCGTATTCTCGTGACGCCGAGGAAGAACAATCACATGAACTCAGGTGGTCTCGGATTTCTCTTTACAGTTACAAACTTTTTTATTCAAATTTTGATAATTTAACTCTGGAATTTATAATTTTCTTTTAATGCAAACGACATGTTTAATTGGAGAAGTGGTTACCAGGTCTAAGGTAATGGAAAGTGTAGAATTTTGATGCTCTCTATGTTGCTCTTTGTTCCTTTTCAATATTTTCTTCTCGACCAAACAGCTATGGCGTGCATGATTTTGCTACCGACGAACCTTTTTGAATAGTTCTGAATGTTCTTGTGTAGATTCGGGATTGCAAGTTCTTGCCGAGCTTGAATCGGCTTTCCAGTTAAGGACCGTGCAATACTTTGTTACTAGAAGACCTTGGCTTGGTAATGCCCTAATGCCACCACTTCTGATGGTTTTGATTGCGTAATTGCTGATTTATCTTTGCTCTATGGTTTCTTATTTTCCCGAATGTTGTTGTTTCAGATCTTTATGGAGTTAATATTAAACCAGCTGCACCTTTTGGGAGTGCTCGTATAATTCCATATGTTGATCCTGCATTAATTCACCGCATTTTGCCTGATGAGCTGCTCTTGGAGGTAGTTGATTCTACCTCAATATTTTGTTACTTCAATTGCTACATAGGCAGTTTATGTGGGATTTTTACCATTTTAGTCGCTATCCTTTGTTTGCTTTTATGATTTTATGATTTTATGCATGTCTTTCTGAACATAGAAGGATAGTTGTTTAATTTTCATTTGTTTGAATAAGTAGCTACGGTGCAAGGATTAAAGTAGAATTGTGGAGTGAATTCCCAGAATAAATTGTCTTGTTATTTTCTAAAATCGGATAGACTTCACACAATGTTGAAGCTTAGTTGTTCATCCTTTTGGAACATCATTATGAAAATTTTACTTTGACGCTAATGAAGCTCCCTGTTCCCGTACACTCAACAATTATTTGTGCTGGATAATGTGAACTTGGACACATGACATCCGAATCAATAGTTTTTATTTTTGTGCAGGTTTTTTTACGGCTAAATCCATATGATTTAGGAAGGGCAGCTTGCGTCTGTCGTAAATGGAGGTGTACTCTTCGCAACCCTGTTTTGTGGCGCAATGCTTGCTTAAAGACCTGGCAAGTGAGTCTGATGCTGATTTGACAATTTATAAACATTACTTAATTCCATTGGAGCTTAGTACTGAGACTTTATTTATCCAGCTGTCTGGGGTGGTGGAGAATTATAAACTCTTGCAATCAAAGTATGAAAGCTCATGGAGGAAAATGTGGCTTTTAAGACCAAGAGTCCGAACTGATGGTATGATGTAAATATTGATGTTCCCTCATTTTCCTGTATTCTTTTTGTTCTGAAATTTGCATTCAGTAACCCTTGAACAAAATTTTCTTGTTTCTTTCTTTTTTGATCTTTCAGGTCTTTACGTGAGCAGGAATACCTATATTCGTTCTGGAATACGAGAATGGAATGTCACCAATCCTGTTCACTTGGTATGCTTGTGTTATGTGTGATTTCTCCATGGCTGAAAATTTTGGTTAACATTAATGGGAATAGTTTTACTTAGAATGTTTGATGTATATGAGGTTATAAGGAACATAGACAATTCACCGGCGCGATGGAACGTAATCTGAAGTCACGAGGAAACGCCCCAGTAACAGGAAAATTGTAGTTTAGAATAATCTCTGAATAGATGAAATGCTTGAAATATTTTTCTCAACGACCACAGGATGTATATTTTTATGGGTCGAAATGATTTAGCCATGTTTAATATATTCGTAACCTAACTCACCATTCTATAGGTTGGTTTACATATTTTTTATTCTTCTTACTCAGTTGCATGGATAATAGAAAGATCTTGTTAAGAAGAATACTATCAAAGTGGAATAAATTATTAGATGCAGTAAAGTGATTGAAAATGCGTTAAAGAACAAGAAAGGGAGAAAAGATGGAGAAGATAGGGCCAGGGGGAGAGAGAAAAGAGAGTGGTTTTTCTAATTGTAAACTTCATTTCCAGTAACAGGTTATTGGATGGCCTCAATTAATTGTTTACTGGCAAGATGAATAAAGAGAAACAAAATTGTTTGAACAGTATACAGTGTCAAGATGGTTATTAGTGTAGATTCCTTTTCTGCTTTAAAACCTGAAATGATTATAACCTTTTAAATCTTTAATCATTGTTGATTCTCTTACCTCCTTTTGCAGGTTTGCTATTTTCGTTATATGAGATTTTATCCTTCTGGAAGATTTCTTTACAGAGTAATTATCTTTCAGCTAAATGAGTATATGCGAACAAATTGCCTTTCTCAGTCTCATTGGATTTATTATTTCAAAATTTCTAGAATTGCCCTCAAGTAGTAAAAGACGTTGTAAAATGCATGAACTTTCATGCGTCTAAGGAGGATCGTGTTTTCAGTGGCCACTACTCCTTAACTGATGACAGGGTAAGTCTCTGTATGATGTTCGTAAAGTTTGAATTTGGTTTTTGTTGATTCTCTTTTTGTGTTTCTGCTTGTTGCTTTTCATCGGTTACACCTTGACTAAAGACATTAATGTTCTTATAGTGCTTACAAAATAAAGTTTGAATATGGTGTTTTGAGTATTTTTTCATGTTCATCTGTTCTCTTTGTATTTTTTCATGTTCATCTGTTCTCTTTGCTTTTTTATCAATTAAAGGTTAGTTTATGATGCTTTTCATCAATTATGTTTAGGCGCAATAGTGTTTGCAATTGATTGTGTCCTCTCTGTTACTTTCTTTCCAATTACCTCGATGGTCCGTGCTGCTAACGTATTTATTTTAGGTTGAAGCTGCCTTTCTATACCCAAGGCTACGTACCTTGTGGAAGGTCTCCTTAAGGTATTGGACAAGTAATTAACCTGGTTTCAGTTTTTTTCTCATTTTAGCCCAGTTCTGTATTAATTGTGCTTGATCTTCTCCAGTTACAATTTTCCTATTCAGGAATGTGGTATATTCAGGTCCCTTTTAACTTGGACGAACCGGAAATATCACAATAATTCCCTATTTTGACAGAAAATATTTGCAATTTTCCTTTTTGTTTTCATTCTCTCTGTAATGTGCTGGTAGATTTGACTTTGAAGTTCTATCGTGGACAGGGTAAGAGGATCGACTATTGGGGCAAACAATAGGATGGATTTACTCTCACTTGTTACAAGTAGGGTGAACAATGATGGTGTCATTGGGCCTGAAGAGGACGTCCTTGGAGCAACTGAAGGGTTGCAGGAGGATGAGATTTCACGCACCTCACACAAAAGGGGCCTTGCACCTTTCACATTTATACCATTTGAAGAGGTATGCATGATTTTCCAAGTTTCACCTTACACTGTATTAAAAATTTCTGTTTAAGAGCTGAATATCCATTTACCACGAATTTTGGGAGCTTCTCTTTTGATACATTGAGAAAGTGTTGTTTTTTGGGTACTTGTTGGTTTTTAGTTGGAGTAGTAATAGACCGACAAGTGATCGGACTTGTTAAATGAAGGCAGGCAATCGTAGTACATATCACATAAAGAGAGGGAAAAAAATTTGCACAAGAAATTCTCTCTTTACAGTAAATTCCTTGGTATGACTCTTATGATGTGTTTAAGTGTTTTTTTTTAATTGCGCAGGTGGAGACATCAATTTTGAATCTCCCTGTAGAAAAAATGGACT
This sequence comes from Erythroxylum orinocense, assembly GCA_025531955.1. Lineage (NCBI taxonomy): Eukaryota > Viridiplantae > Streptophyta > Magnoliopsida > Malpighiales > Erythroxylaceae > Erythroxylum > Erythroxylum orinocense. The sequence continues at coordinate 6,815,563 of JANZLX010000002.1, read as the reverse complement.
ATTACTGTCCTGGCTAGAATCTAGTTAGACGATTTGTACATATATATATATATATATATATATATATACCTTTAGCTGGTGTAGTATAAAGTTGTCTTTAACAATACATTTACAATCTGGCGTTAAATTTCACATTTGTAATGTATTGTCGAGCAAAAGTTAGGGTATTGGGTATTGGGTACTGGATACTGTAATTGATCATCTTGAATTTGATTCTAGGGAACATTTATAAAAGCATCTGAACCTCAATCTTTGAGAAAATCATCGGCCAATGTCGAGCCTGTCTAAAGATTCCCATGAAAATTTCATTCAACCTCAACTGTGGAAAATAGCGGTTGATCTCCAGACAAGCCACAGTTTCTGATTGTAATGTTAGTGTCATCTCCATTTCGACAGTTAATTGGCACTATAGATAAGATACATTCTTTGCAAACTAAGGCAATGAAATAGAAATAAAAAGATGGAATAATCAATTTCAAAACTTGAATTTTAAAAAATTGACATTAAATTAAAAAAGTTTTTAAAGGTTAGAAATTTTAAATATGTTATTTTTTAAAATAGTTTTATTTACAAAATTGTAATTCTTGTCTATGATTAAAACGATTTTTGGGGTTATGAACTTTCAAGAGGAACGAGTAACTACATATTTATTGACCTTGGATCTCTCTGGATCTGACAGAAAAAAGAAAGAAAGGCAAGAAAAAATATATAATGCCCAATCAATTTCAGGGTAGATGAGAAGTTTCCATAAGAAGATGATAACAAGTCTACAAGTTTATTCTGATATTTCTTAGGAAGTGATCTCAAAGTTGCACTGCGAATGTGAAGCGTTAGAACAAGAGAGAAATACGTCAAATGCTTGACTTGGGGGGATCCTCAGAGTAGACTAGACAACTCAAGGATGGATTCCGAGGAAGAAATGTGTCCTGCAATGGTAAGTTCAACATCAGTTTGAAGTTGAATAGTGCCCAAAATCAGCTTGGAAAGTCTGAACATATAAATGCGATTATGCAAAAAAACAACTTTTCTTAGAATTGAGGGGAAAAAAGGACGATCATGTAGACTGCGCAAAAGTATAAACAGGACATGCGATAACATGCAGTTAAATCTCAACTAATGAAAAAGGAGGACACCCTTATCCAGGTATATCAATTGAACCATTTTAGAACTACCCAAATGATATTTATCCACGAAATCCACTACACAAAACAGACCAAGAATCCCCGTAATCAAGAAATTAGCAAAGCCAATTCAAAAAGAAAAAGACACCCAAAAATTAAAATAAAAGAGTTACGAGAAAAGGAAGAATAAACATGAGAAGGGATGAAAAAAGGACTAACAGAGACATAAGAACAGGATGGGATGACGGACAACGAGTGAGATTTGGCGTGATTGAAAGCTGCCAAACAGAGGTGAGAAGCCAAACCCAAGCCTCTCTTGGAGTGAGGGACATAGGTGTGTACTATGTCCATTACTTTGCCATCGTTTCTAAGAAAGTACTGTAAGTAAGCCTCCTTGTCTTCCGTCTGAAAGAGCCCTTGTTTTTCGTTCCATACTACCTTTGGTACCTCTTTCGCTGTTCCGCTTTCTGAGGCCATCAGTATTGTGATGACTTTAATCGGCTGCCGCTGTATTTATAAGCAAACAAAAGTCGCCAATTAAGATTTGTGCCATTGGGCGGATACTTCCTAGACACGTCAGCAACTGGGCTCATACGATGGTAATTCTATACGACATGGCAGTGATTGAGTCGAATGAAAGTTGAATTAGGAATTGTTAGACACAGACGTGGTGGCTCCTTACTAGTAATCGTCTTGGCAAATTCTATAAGCAGACTGAAACAAGTTATGGCACCATTTGGTTACTTCCAAATTCAATTACTCTTTGACAGATCCATCCCAACGGACGCATACTATTTAAGTTACAAAAAGACATGAACTGTGATTCAGAGTAGAATAAATATCCTTGGCATTTGATTTGTGCAAGTTTGTGAAATTCGTACTTCGGTATGGTTTGATTGGCGATTGGATTTCAGTTCCACTCTTTTGGATACGGCAGTTAAAAAGCTCTTGGGACTCCATTTCCAAATGATGATTCAATATCCTTCCATGCCATTAACACTTGTGCTCTTAGAGTATGTTTGGATGGGGGTAGATGGGTGGAAAGGCAAGGAATAGAATGACCCAAATAGTTTAGACCATTGTTTGGGAGGGGATTTTAAAACATGATGGAATGACAAAGGATGGCTTTGCTTCAATATTTTGTGACCCTCCAAATTAGGGAGTCAAGGATGAAATGACTTGAGTTTGGAAGTGAAACCCTAATTAATGACAAAAATACCCTCCTAATTAAGAAAGATACACTTGATACAACTTCTCACATTCTCAAAACCACCGTTCTCCAACCGTCGCTTCTCTTTTTCTCACAAATCTTCTGTCGATTGTCAAATGAGCCCCTCTCTTATTTTATTAAAACTTCCAAACAATGGAATGACCCATTCCATTCCACTCCATTCCATTCCATTAATTGCCATTCCATTCCATTCCATCCTAAACTCCCAAACATACCCTTAAGTACTTCATACTATGAGACAGTAGTGGCCATGGCACGGCCTCAGGCTCAGGCTCAGCAATATTATCCGTAGCAGGTAATTTCTCTCATTTTTATTTTCCTTGAATCCGCTACAGAATTCAATCCACGAGACTATCACCTCATCTTCGTCATCAAACAGACAATCCCAAGACTATAAGGGTAAAAATTATGCAGGCAACAGGAGGCTGAAGCAATGCAATAGAGATGCGGCAAGTGTGAAAATAAGTGTCGAAATGCAATGGTTAATCGGGTAAATGGGGAACAACGGAAGGAGAGTCCTGATGGTTACGGCTAAAAGACTTGCGGTAGTTTCAATCAACGAAGTTTCACAAATATATTGTCCTTCAGCTCTTGGAAAACATAGGCCCACATTCGCACAAACCACCTTCTTAGTTCTTACCGCAGGTCCCAGGATATCTCTGTTATGTTCCAGTGCTCCCCCAACATTCAGTGCGCCACCTCTCCAATCAGTCCAACCATGTGATATCTACACATTTAAACTCTATTCGATTCACCATCTTAAGATTATTGAAACTTCTTCGAGAAATAACGCAGGAGCTGAGACCTATGCCCCCACAGAGAAATAATACATCGTCATATGCATTCAGCCATCTTCTTTTAGGTCAAGCCCAACAGAGGATCATTGAAACATAATATATAAGCAAACAAGTAGAGAAAGATTGTTGTTTATAGTACAAAAGGATCTCGTCCCTATGAGATTTTAACAACTAAAGCAAAAGGAATCAATAAATCTAAGAATAGTCTCAGCAGCTTAATTATACTCGAGCATTCCAATTCTTAATACAACATACTTGCAGCCTTTAATCTGCACGAGACTGGCCAGCTCGGGATGAGAGTATGATTCCCACAATGAGACCATAGAGAGCAAGTGCTTCAGCAAAGATAAGGATAAGAATCATACCCACAAACAGTTTTGGTTGCTGCGCATTGGCCCTGACAATATTTCAAAGAAGATGAGAACCAGAGGGTATATTGCACAGTGTATATATCTAGAAATGGCATCTAATAGCCTCAGATATAGCATTCCCTTGTATAACTACACGTCCAGCAAAAAACATTGTCACCTCAATCTCTAGAAAGTAAGATATTTCTGCGCATTTTCAATACATTATCAGATATTAACAATCATAAATTCAAGCACCCATCTCCATATCTATGTAACATCTCCTAATATGCATCTCTTGCTATGCGAGCAGAAGCGCAAACACAAAAACATCTGACCAAATTGTTGATTAGAGGAAGTTCTCCAGGGAAAAATCAAACATGAACTCTGTAGATTTCAACAACACAGCAAGATCGCAACTATTCATAAAGAAAGTAACATCCTATAAAAAAGAAAACAATTATCATCATAAACCATTGAAAGCTTTGGCTACAAGATTGCGCAAAAGCAGCAAAAATCAAGCTTCCGACAATACCTGACACCTGCATCACCGACGATCCCGATCGCCATTCCAGCGGACAAACCAGCAAGCCCACAAGCGAGACCAGAGGACAAATGAGCATAGCCGTCAAAAAGATAATAAGATTTAGCCTTAGGATTAATACCAGTACTAATAATAACAGCTATAATCAACCCATAAATCCCCAAAACTCCCGCCATAACCACCGGAACTATCGACTTCATTACAAGCTCCGGTCTCATCACTCCCATCGAAGCCACTCCAACCCCACTCTTCGCCGTTCCATAAGCAGCCCCCATGCCTTCAATTTCAATCATAAAACAACAAGCGACCCACAACAAATCAACAAATGGGTATTCAATAAAACAAATAAATTTAGAATCTTGGAACGGGAAAATGGAAAAGATCTTACAGGAGAAGACGAGAGCCGCGGCGGCTCCAAGGAAGCCGAAGAACGGAGCAGTCTCATCGCCGCTGAAAGCAGACGCCATCGATTACTCAAAATAAACGAGAGAGCGTGGTGATTTCGTGTCGGGTATGAGGAAAAAAAAATGGAGAAGAAATGAGATCAGATCGGAGAAAAGTTGTCTTAGATAGGAATAATTTAATCAGGATTGGTTTTTCACGGCCCCCATCGAAGAAGCTTGATGACTACGAATTTACTGTTGAGCCCCTAGTTTGTTGGTTTTCTGTTTTTATCAAGGGCGATCATTGGGCTAGGCCAATAATTCTGGATCCAGATTTACCGAAAGAGAATATTAGTAATTTTTAATTTGCACTGTGTAAATTCTAAATACAATATTAAACGTAACAATTTCAAAACTAAATTCTTCTTCCCTTCTTCAGGAGAATATGTACCTACAATAAAAAGAAACAGTTTTGAATTGGAGAGTGTTCAAATTCTGGTAAGAAACATGTGTTCAGGGACATAAGATTTAAGATAAATTGGTAACAATCGTAATAGAGAATTTGTAAGTAAGAACGTGGTTCGAGTTCGAATTTACGGACGTTATAAGAAAGGTCGTGTCCTTTTCTTACAAGGTACAATACTTTCTGAAAAGACGGGAGTAAACCACCGTCCTACACTTTTACTTCGATCGACTCTGACTTCGAATTTACGGAACGAGACGGAGGAGAGATGGGTGACTCCAAAGTGGAGACTATCTCGAGACTGGCTCAGTGGAGGATCGACAACTTTGGTCCGTGTACCTATAGAAAGTCTGATCCTTTCAGGGTCGGAATCTGGAACTGGTAATCAACTACTTCGTTTGTAGTTTTTTCAATTTTTGGAGTTTTCAATATGGGGTTTGTTAATTGGATCGATTTTGTGTTGTGGGTTGTGTTTAGGCACTTCTCGATAGAGAAGAATCGGTATTCCTATGTTCGTTTGTTCCCAGAGCCTTCTCGTGTGTCCAAAGAACAGCCGCCTATAGCCAGATTCGTTCTTCGAGTCTCCAATATCGGCGATCAACGTCGACCGTTCTACATCTCTCCGGGTGCGTTTTATTTTTGTTTTTCAGTTTAATCTGTAATAATTCTACTCACAAAAGAGGCCTTTTTGGGAGAAAGTTGTTGCGTTTGAGTTTCTTCTCTTCTCTGCAAATTCCCCTTTTGAAGTGAGTTTCGTTAGTTGTATGTTCTGATGTGTGTGATACATATTGCCTGCATTCAACTTCTAAGCTGCTCATTCGCTGAAACTTGGCGTTTATTTAACTGGTTTTGTTCAAAGTTGTTTTTTTTTTAATTTTGAAAATCAAAATGCTTGCGAAGTGTTTTTTTTGTAATAGTTCCCTTTTTTCTCTTGATAAATCTGTATATGTATTGGAATGTCAGTCAATATGAAATATTCTCTTTCAACTTGTACTTGCTCCATGTTTCAGTTCACGAGAGATTGCTCCGCACTTATGAGGACTTTTGCTGGCCTGTCGATTCTGCCTTCCATGGTCGTGTCATTATTGATGTTGAGTTTCTAGATCTCAAGATCTGTCCTTTAAATGTAAGCAATTCTTATTCTATGTTTTCTAAAGCGATGATGGTATTGTGTTGTTCTGCAAAAACTTACGTGCTGTTGATACAATGCTACCACATCTAGCAGAGTTTGTCTGGTGGAAGAGTATGGAAATTTGAGAAAATCACAGTTAATTTTTTGCTTTGCTTAAATTTTTTTTCTTCTTTTAATAACCCCTTGGTAAACTCAGGGTGGCGAAGCCAATTCTATATGGCCAAGTGAAATGCCAATGCAATCTTTATCAACTCAAACAACACTTCGATGTCTTGCCCGCATGCTAAATGAGGCCATTCATACAGATGTTACCATCAACACAGCTGATGGCACTCTGAGAGCTCATAAGGCAATTCTTTCTGCGAGTTCACCTGTTTTTCAGAGCATGTTCCACCACAATCTGGTGGAAAAAGAGTCATCCACAATCTACATACAAGATATGTCAATGGAGTCGTGCTCGGCGCTTCTAACCTACTTGTATGGGAACATTACGCAAGAGGAATTCTGGAAGCATCGGCTGGCCTTGCTTGGGGCTGCAAACAAATACGCCGTAGCTGACCTTAAAGATGCCTGTGAGGAAAGCCTGTTGGAGGACATCAATTCAACGAATGTCCTTGAGAGGTTGCAAGAGGCCTGGCTTTACCAGTTGAGCAAGCTCAAGAAAGGGTGCTTGACATACTTGCTTGATTTTGGCAAAATATATGACGTTAGAGAGGAATTAGATAACTTTTTGAGGCATGCAGACAGGGAATTGATGCTGGAAATGTTTCAAGAGGTGCTTACAGCTTGGAAACTTGTGTAAGATAAGTAAACAATTCTTAGATTGGAAGTGCTTTCCCCTGGGACATAAATATAGTGAAGCTCCTTTACGTTATTTTACCTATGTTATGTTTTAACCCTCCATAGGAACGATTGGCTTTGTAGATGATGTGCTGTAGGTAGAGTTGAAGTAATCCTTTGTGAAATAGCAATATTGGAAAGCTTCATTCTGGGCTTAAATACTGTCTGATGATGAGCAATTTGGAATGGATTCAACATCTCACCTACAACGTGATGTGAGTGTCACAACTAGTTTTGTTTGGTATAGTATAACCATTTTACGCATATGACATGTATGGATTTCGACTTCGGACTTCGGAGATTGATATGTGTAAATGGGAAAATTTGGGGAATTAGGGATTTGTCCCAATTTACATATGATAATATGGCTGGTTAAGTTGAATGGGTAGTACTAGTATTATGGGCCAAGGGATGGGTCAATTACTTATACTAGTGAGTCAAGTAATTAGTAGTAGTGAGCGGAATGAGTTTAGTAGCTTGAGCTCCAAGAAAAGGGTGCCAGCGTGGAGTATTGTAACTGAATCCCTTATGCTAGCCGCCTCTAACATATATTGTAACAAACTCACATGGAATATATGAGAATAATCAGAGAATGTTTATGTGATGTGATGTATGTGTATAGAAAACTACAACCAAACACTATTGATAATCCAAAGTTTTTCATCCAATTTGGCACTTTTCCCCTGTCACACACACCATTTGGTATCAAAACTGTTCATCCTTGGATTGTGGAGATGGGAAGTGGTACCAGATCCCATGACATCAAAAATTTGGAGGAATCCATGGCGGCTTTGATGCATGATAACCAAGAATGCTATATCCATCTCACGTAAGGGTTGCAGGACACTAACCAACGCTTGGAGGAAGGCCAGCAAAGGAATGAGGTGCAAATGGCGGAGTTGAAAAGTTTGGTGAGGGGTCTAAGTTTTCAACAGACCAACCTTCTGAAGCAGATGCAGCAGTCACATGGAAGTACGAGCTCTTCCAAGGGTAAGACAGTGGCAGAAGGTGGTGAAGGGAGCGATCTGTCAGCCATACCTGCATCAACCACCGTCACCCATAATCAGTGCGAGGTCAGTCACATATACTATAAGTTTAAGAAACCCAAGAGAAATTTTCCTGAGTTTAATGGTATGGGAGAAGTGAATGCATGGATCTTTCAGTGGAGACAGTATTTTGAGGTTGAGGAAGTAACTGAGGAGGACAAAATCAAACTGGTTGCTTATTACTTGACCGATGATGCTTTATCTTAACATTAGGCTCATATGAGAGGAGTGGGTTTTCGGTCTTGGGATGATTATGAAGAAGTAATTGGGTATAGATTTGGAGGGGGCAAACACCAGCTAGAACAGATGAAGGAGTTGTCTCAAACTGGGGATTTGGAGTGTTACATCAGCCAATTTGATACCCCATGGAATAGATCGGGTATGGACGAAAAACAGGACTTGGTTTTTTTTGTGGTTGGGTTAAAGCATGATGTGAAGAAGCTAGTAAAAATGTTCAGGCCCAAAAGACTTACGAGATGCATATGATTTAGCCAGACTTCAAAGTGAACTAGATCCTACTGCTGGAAGCCACACACTGCCAAAAATTACCACACAAACCTACACTAAATCAACCACCTTCTCCAAGTATAGCCCAAATAATGATGATGATAATGATAATAATAATTAAAGATTAATAATAATAATAATAATAATAATAATAATAATAATAATAACATAATTCAAAATTATAAAATAAATATTGCAACAATTATCAAATAATCAATGAATTACATCTACTATTCTTATTATACTATAGGGGCATTTCCGTCATTAACACTATTTTCTGTTCTGTCCTTGGCAACCAAACACATTTTTGTACTCAGGACGAAGACAATTATCTCTGTTCTGTTCACCGCAACCAAACATCTCACTGTCTTCAATTCTTGTTCTGTTCCGTCCTGTCCTGTCTCGTCTTGTCTCATCCCTGTCTGCTGAAGACGCTAACCAAACGTTGCGCAAGTGAGTGAGAGTATGCTGGAGCAACGTAGCGGAGAGTGGCCCCCTCTCCCTTGGTTTGTGACGTTTGTTTTGTATATGGTGTCAGGTTGGAAGCTCAATGAAGAGTTAGTGGAGTGTTTTAATTGAAGAGTGAGTTTTGGGTTCAAAATGAGTGAATGCTTTCGGTGGAGCCTCCCTCTCAATGATTATCCTTTTGTCCTCCCCTCATTTTTTTCACGTTGATAGCTGAATTGTGGGGTCACTTGGTGGAGCCTTTCTTGGTTTGTTGTGTGTCACGTTGATCTTGGAAGCTGCCCCTTGTAACCTGTGTATCGACAATGTATGTGAGGGCTGTAACGTTGGTCCCTCCTCTACCTTTTTCTTTGCTGTCACGTTGTTGTTTTGTATCTGAAGCTCTTCCACTTGGATGTCTCCCTGTAGCATGATGTTTGGTGGGGTTCCTCTAGCTGTCACGTTGTTCTACTTGCCACCACCAGCTCCAATTATTTCTCCAGTCCCTTGCGTTCTTCCTGCTTCAACATGCATATAGAGAGTGTATGTGAGGGCTGTGTGTGAGTCTAAATCATGGTCCCCTCCAGCTGGTAGGGTTGCTGAGCATGGCTTTTAATCTCCAGCTCTCCTTCTTCTGTTTTGGCATGTTGCGTCTGCTCCTTGTTTCTTCAATTAAAAACTACTTTCCTTGTTTCTTTTCTTTTTCCCCCAGCAGCTCACGTTGTTTTCCTTGGTGGCTGGTGCATCCCTACATGTTTGTGGGTCTCTCCACCTTATAATGCGACATCTCTGGTTGTTAGCATTAAGATAACATAGTTTTCGTGCCTTTTGTGGAATTGGTGGTTGATTCAATAACTGCGCTTGAGGTCTAACTTTTAAATAACCGAAGGTGGGGTATCAATCCACAATTTCACGATCCTTTTTTTTCGCGCATTTAGTCTTGGACTTTCTTTCATTTACTTCTTGTTGTGGTCTTTTACAACCAAAATCAAGCGTAATTCCTACAAATTAAACATAGACAACTATAAATGTAAATTTTGGTAAACTAAACAATTTAGCAGGAAAAATGTGTATGAAGTCCAATAATAATCCAGAAATTAAGGGAAAAATGCCACTCATTCTAACGATAAAAATGCATCCAACAGAGGAGAAGACTTAAGTTATTATGCCTTCTTATAGTCTTCAATGATCTTATTTTCTATAAATATAACATCTCAAAATTTGACCACTTTCTTGTCAACTAGAACTCACAACTTATACCTAGGTTCATCTTATAAGTAACCAAGAAAGATGCATGGTTTTGACTTATTATCAAACTTAGACCTCTCATCTTTGGGAATGTAGACATATGTCAAACATCCAAAGACTCTCAAGTGCTTATAAGAAACATCTCTATTGGTCCACACTCTATTTAGAACATCACTATCAAGTGGAATTAAAGGAGACTAAATAATGACATATAATATTGTATGCATTGCCTCTACCTAACAGAACTTTGGTTAACTTTAATTTGCATGAGGGTGCATATATCGAATTCTTTCTTGAATGGTTTTGTTCATTCCCTCTGCTAGCCCATTTAACTAAAGTATAAGTCTGAAACCCTAAGCCTTGTAATATGCCTCAAATGTTCCTTTATATTCTTTATAATTATTACAAAATTGAGCTTTTGACTTGTTTCTCTCTCAACTTTGGCCTAGAACTCTTTAACTATTAATAGTACCTGAGCTTTATTTTTTAACATAAAAGTCCATGGTTTTATAAAAAAAATTCATCAATAAAAGCAACAAAATATGGTGTATCAAAATTTGACTTAGAATCTATAACATAATTATCATTATGCACATGATCTATAAGGTACAAGGATGAAATGATACTATATGTGATTTTCCAGCTAAACAATCAACATAAGGTCTTAAAGACATACCTTGTACATCAGGGAGGAATTGTTTCATAGTAAGGACATACATATCTCTTTCACTTATGTGACCAAGTGTTTTGTGTCATAACTCACTGGAAGAATTACGAATCATATTGGCATCTCCAAGACACAATTTAGCTTGCGTCATATACAAGGTTCTCTACTTAGTTACTTAGGCCATTGCTGAACTCCTATTTATGACTTTCATTTTTCCTTACTAAATTTACTAGAGAAGCCATCCTTATAGAGTACGCTTACTAAAATTAAATTCAACATGATATCAAGAACATTTCTGACATCTCTTAACAACAACAACTATTGGATGTTTTAAAGTACATTTTACTTATGCTCATAATCTTGGATGAGCGATCATTCTCCATTTTCATTTAGCCATAGTCACTGCTAGTAAGAAGTACTCTCAATGTGAGGTGAGATTATATGAGGAACCTAAATTAATCAGCCAAAAGCAATCATTGCAAGCAAGGTTCAAGCAACCTAGACTCCAAAGAAAAATAATTTTTTATCAGTAATAGTAATTGTTATGGTGTCCTTACGTTTTTATTGTTGCTAAGATTTTTCATCTTTTTCTTTCTTCTCTTTAGCGAAATCATTTTTTCTCTTTCTATAATACTTTTGAATATGGCTTGGCTTACTACAATAGTGGTAGATGATCTTGCTTTTAGACTATGATCTCCTCATAAACTTATCCCTGTTGTGGGGCTTTGACTCTTACTTTTATCCCTGTTGGATTCTTAGGTTAGATTGGCCTTTTAATGGTAAGAGGTTCCCATCTCTTTTCTTCTACTCTCTTTGTTTAGTAGATTAACTTTGAAATCTATATTGTCAACTTGCTCTCTAAATTGGAATTTGGTAGCGACGCGATAAAAGTATATCACCGTTATCAATGACCAGTAAATGCGATAACATTAATTACTATTTGTTGTTGATTAAGCCTTAGGTCCTTCGGTTCATTTGTAGACTACAATTACTTCTTGTTTTAGGTTCGTTCCATCTGGAATGACTTCCAGACATATGACTTCCACTTTTAAGGAGAGGATTGAACCTGAGGGATATACGTGGAAAAATATATCTGCTGCAACGAAACAATTTTACTTTCAGTAGTTCGAGGTACAATAAATATTTAATTCCTTTTTATATTTATATATATAGTCTAATGATATATATAGTTTTACATGAACTAACATTGTTTTTTTCCTTCTATCGGAAAGAATTTTTCTGGGACTCTTCTTTGGACGGGACCATATATAAAATATGGGAGAGGCGAGCTCGTACACGTTATTGCGACTTCATTAACGCGATACACATGGCTGGTGCACGACCCCGTTTTATTTCAGAGGATACTTGGAGTCGTTGGCTAGAGTATTAGGCATCACCTGCGGCAATGTCCATCTTAGGACGTAACTCGACCAACAGACGTGGAGGCCCAGGTCGAGAGAGTCTTCCCGTACATACGGGAGGATAAATAACCCACTAGGAGCATGCAGATAGACTTATACGTACCTGCACTTTACACTTATTTTGTGAATAGTTTGCTTTGTTGTATTATAGATAATGATAATGATATAAATGTCTGGTGCCACTTATGGCTGTGTTGAGTTATTTGCTTTGTTTAACAGGGGGCAAATGTCATACAACTTGACGAACATCTGCCGAAATTTCAATAAATTGTTGTTCACATCTAACAATCTAGTTTATTCATATAGGAAAAGTCATTGGGCATCAAGCCTACACCTATTCAGTTATTTTTGCACACTCACACGAAGAAGCATGACTGTGTAACATTCATCAACAACCGCTGCCGAGAGTTGAATGTATATTAACTTAATGCATTTTATATATTTCTCAATAATGCTCCATTCCTTCCTATTAATTTTAACTTGACATACCTTATAGGATCAATCACAACAAACCATTTAGCAACAGTCTCAGGAGGAACAGTCTGTAGATGAGACTCAGACGTATCTTGAAGCTGTGGGTGGTAGGGATCGTCGTGGTAGGATATTCGGCCTAGGTTCATATGGGAACACATGTTATTCCCAATCATCCAAGGCCAGTACAGCAACGTCCAGTCGGCCAGCGAACAACAACGAAGTCATCGAGCTTCGGGCCACAGTGCAAAAATTAATGGATAAGATAGCCCATTTGGAAGAGGTTCGAACAGAGCGGGAGGAACAACGGATGAGAGAGCAAGATCGACGGATGAGAAAGCAGATGGAGCTTATGGCAAAGATGAGGAAAGAGATGGAGCAGATGGCTCAGCTCAGATAGTTGTTGGAACAGCAGAAGAGAAGTTCTACAGAAGACCACCTTCGATCACTACAACCTTAGATAGTCGACCTCATTATGTTTCAATTACAGAAATAAGAATTTATGTACACTTTAATGTGTTCATTACCAATTTGAAATAATTTACATTCTTTTCACTCTATACTTATCATCTAATTTTCTGATTACACAAATATATACAAATTTAGAAATTAAGTTAATATGCATAGGTAAGTAAACTCTTGAAAATATGCATTTATCAAAACATAATCAAATGGGTGTAGTTGCATTACACATATCACCGACTGTTAGGAATAACCGACGGTAAATGGATTTTTTTACTGACGAAATTTATCGTACCGTCGGAAACATACACAGATTTCCATTTGCCGACGTAAGAATAATCTTCGGTAACAGAATTAACTTACCGATGGTCTATTTTTCCGTCAGTACCTTTGGCCACTTACTTTTGTCATCGATTTATACGTGCCGATCAGCTGATCCATCTCAATCCACCGACGGAGACTTTGATAAATCTCTGTGGGTACATAATAACAACGGACTATATTCCGTCAGTTACCCGTTGATGATTCACCGACGGATGCATTTCCGTCGGTAAGTAATAGCGACAGCCTAATTAACGACGGTTTTTTCCTCTCGTCGCATTCCGTCCGTAGTTATAATTTCCGACGAAAATATCAGTTTTGCCGACGACATATTCCGTCGGTAAACGTGATTTTTCTTGTAGTGTTTGAACACCCTCTTCTCCCTAGAAATTTCATTAAAGGCAGAGTAAAGATCACATGAAGAACATTATTTGGTCGAAAGTGCTTGATAATTGACGCTAATATATGCTTTTAGTTCAAAAGGAAAATATACAACTCCAGAATTTGTCAGCGTGATCACTAAGTAGGCTGAGAAAAAGTAAAATAAAAAAAGTAAAAAGTTGTCTACGAATTAAGCTCTTTAAAGATTTCCTAAATTTCAAAAGCAAACAAAAGATGTCAGAAATTGAAGAGCGTAATTAGACATATAAATTAGTTGCTAGTTAAAGATCTTGATTTCTATTGTTCATTTCTGTATAATCTTTACTGTCACTTCACCAAAAACATCGTCCATTCCCTCAAGAACGAAATGAACAATATGTGCCCATGCAAAGGTTCGTGAGTGTGTGAGAGTGAGTTTGAGCGTGTATGAGAGAATCACGCCAAAAGTAATTAAGTCTAGAAAATCTGCAAGTAAGCTAATACACACCTTCCTGGGTTTGTGGACTAAAATTAGCTGAAGAGAGCCTCATTCTAGCACAAGACTAACAAAATCTTCAATCAATATTATACCTACCACTAGATGATCCAAAACCACTCTTAACCGTATAAATTGAATACCAGATGACCAAAAAAACCACTCAACAATTCTTCCACTCACCCCCTGCTCTCTACACAATATCATGCCTTCAATCTTTGACCTTCCAGTTCAAAGCCCAACTCGGCTTCAAAATTTTCAACTATTAACCAATCACAAAAGATCGCTTCCAATGAAACTTCAGCGTAAAGCTAATACCAAAGAGAAGCCACAAGAAACCCACTTCTTGAATTTTCAACCGAAGCTGGTTTTGCAACAAAACACGATTGATTTCAACCTCATCCGGTTGCTATCTTCTTTGCCCACAACCCCCCCCCCCCCCAAGTTTTTTAACCATCAACCCCAAAACATTGTTATAAGTTTTATGAGAGAACCAACCCCAAAAATTAGCTTGAAGGGTAGGAGAGCCCATAAGCCTATAAAACTCATATCAGTCTCTTTTATTACTGATGTGGGACAATTAAACCGTAACATCTCACCAAGCTTCGCAGCCCAGGCACTGGCGGGCTGATTGTGTGCTAGACCTTTTCTAGTCCCGGGCGAACATTGCTATACCGGCGTCACCACCCATGTGCCCACAGATTGGCTGTGCGCTAGACTTTTTCTAGCCCCGGCCGAACACTGCAATGTCAACGTCACCACCTGTAGGCATGGCACGAGGACTTGAAGGAGTGGTGTTAACTCTTATACCTGATCGGTTATTTTCTACAAGCGCACAGAATCGTCCTAGTACCCGCACAGTGAATATTCTAAAGTCGTCTTCCTCAAGGACCAATTCATTCACCAGTCAATTTAAGTCTAATTAATCATATGATGTCGACGGAAAAAGTGTAAAATTGATTGAAGTTGGTTGATCAATTAAATTGCAAGAAATAACAAGCAATCAGGAAAATGGTCTAATTAATGATTTAAAACTAGGGTTAGGGGTTCACT
>JANZLX010000002.1:6771213-6786397 GCA_025531955.1 Erythroxylum orinocense | reverse complement strand
AAAAGTGCCTTCGGGCAATCCAAATTTTCGGTTTCGAATTATGTGTATTATGTGGGTTTGGTGAGGTCCCCTCCGTAAGAGTCAGTGCACTGGTCTCCCTCTGATAGCCTTCTCCCGATTGCCCGCTAGTGGTATAGGAGTTTCGATTTCAGACTCCCCTATGTTCACGACTGCACATGACCGTTATGCGGGAATGTGCAGTACGTTCTGTTAGGACCGAACCAAACCAAACCATTTGATGTGCTATGTGTTTTTGTTTTGTTGCTAAGTGTGATGCATCGCATGCTTTGGAAAAAGTTTAAGAAATATAGATGTTGTTCATGAAATGTGAAAAATGTGAAAATTTTGAGAGTTAAACTATTGTGAATTTTCAGCCGAAAATTTATTGAAATTATTTGGCAATGATTTGAAAAGTTTGGGAAACAAGAGATTTGCCAAATTTTTCCACTGCGAAAACTTCTGCATTAAAGAGATAGAAAAGTGTGAAAAGAAGAAAAGCTTGAAAAATAAAGCCTTTGGGCAAACTTTGTGAAAAATGATTTTTGCTTATGTTTCAATTCATAAATATGTTATCCACTGAGCTGTCAAGCTCACCCCACCTCTCATCCCCATCTCCAGGTTTTCGAGCAGGAGATCGGATGAAGACTGTCAAGACATCAGTTTTGCATATTTCTGTAGTAGGGTTAGTTGAGATTTTGGCATTTGGTTTTGTAGTGTGGCTTGAAAATGCCACTTTGGTTTGTTGATGTATATGAGTTATGAATCAATGTATATAGTTGGGTTTGTGTATGATTTTGGGACATGAATTATGATTGTTTATGAATATGAGTGGTTTAAATCGAATTCTGAATTGGTATTTTGATTTTGAGATGTGTATAAATAAGGTTGTTTATGGTGATGGATTTTTGAATTGAAGCTTATTGAAGTGTTTGCGTTTGTTGGTGTTTGGATTCCGGACAGGAGGTCCGATGATTCTGAGTTGTGTTTGGACATTATAGAAGTGTGTAAAATCTTTTGCAGATTTTTGAGCTATATAAAATACAGCCGTTATGCTGCCTGATTTTCGATAAAATCGGGTTATGGCAAAATTAGAATAAGTATAAGAATTAGAATAGGTTTTGTTACAAATGAGATAAGAATTTGGTTTATGGATAAAATTGTGGGACATGTATGCATGTATGAAATGATTTGAGATTTGCATGAGGATGAATTTTCGAATAGGGAAATTATTATGTTTTGATTGTATAAGGTTTATTAAAGATGAAAGAAATGAAAAAAGAAAGATTGGAAAAAAATTGACCGGATTTCGAAATGGTTAGTCTTAGGATTCCCAACGCAACACGTTAGTTTCATTTGCTGCCGTTTTGTTCTTGGATGTCGGAAAGTTGTTTTGCTTTGAATTTCCTTCGGCATTTCGTTTTTCGCGCTTCAGACATTTGTATCCGTTCTTTACGCGAGTTGCTTTCGTTTTGTAAATCCGTTCCATTCTGTCGAATCCGCGTTCGATTTATTTCCGCTTCGACTTGTGATTCGTTTTCGATACTTCTGCTAATTGATTTCCAATCCGTTCCGTCAATTTTTCGATTTCTTTTTGTTTCCGTTTTCATTTTCCGTCCGTTTGCCAGTTGGGGTCCGATTCTGAGATCGGGTTCCAACAGGTATCCTTCACAAAATTCATGTGTCTTAACTCTTGTATTGGTAATTTCGGGAAGTGAGCCACCCTCTCTTGCATGAAGTTATGAGTTGATCCTCCATTGATCAATATCAATACAGGCCGCTCTAGTACTTTACCGTTAAGTTGCAAGGTTGACGGAATGATATATCCTTCCAGTGCGTGTAAGGATATAGTAGGTACGTCAGTTACAGGGGTTTCTTCCTCAACTGCGCAAACGTCACTGTCAGGTGAAGCTTTTGTATTATTCTCGTTTTCATTAGCTATTAGACAATGGAATGTTCTCCTGCAAGAATGCCCAAGTGAGAATTTCCCATCACAATTACAGTATAATCCCTTAGCTCTTCTTGCTTCCATTTCTGTAGTAGTCAACCATTTGATAGGCATTTTAGGTAATAATAGTGGTGGTAGTGCTGGGTAGGGTTTCTGGAAATTGTTTTTGTTGGGTTGATTTGTCTAATGGCGAGGGCTAAAATGTGTCAGAGGTTTTGATGCTCCAAGCTTATCTTCGACCATCCTTGCTATGCCAATTGCTTCAGCCATAGTTTGAGGTTTCAAAAGGTATAGCTCATTTTTAATTTCTTCCTTCAACCTCGAAACAAAACAGTTCAATAAACTTTCAGGAATAAGTTTAGTTATTCTGTTGGGCAGAGAAGCAAATTCTTGCATATATGCACTCTCAGTAGTAGTTTGAAATAGTTTGAATAATTGGGCTTCATGATTAATAAAAGGGGAAGGGCCGAACCTTATTTCTAAGTGACAAACCAACTCATTCCAATTTGAAATTTGTTGTGAAACAATTAACCACCGATATCATTGGAGTGCATGGCCAGTGATGTAAAAGAATGCAATAGACAGCTTTTATTCTTCAGGGGTGCAATGATAATCGAAGAAACATTGAATCTGAAAAATCCACCTTGCTACATCCTCTCCTGTAAACACTAGAATCTCCAACTTCGGGTGTCGTGCTGATTCTTTGGTCTACTCCGGTTGTTCCCATTGTGAAGCATGAACTACATTGGAGCTGCATGATAATAATGGTAGTTGTGAGGAATAGGTTATCGTGGATGGTCGTTTTTCTAGCCTTGCAAGTGATTGACACATGGATTCTAATGTTTTTTGAATCATTTCATTTGCAGTATGTTTTGCAATTTCTTCAGAGTGCTGCAACATTGTTGTTGAATGCTACTTCAATGTGGATTACATCTCGCGAAAATCTTTGGCTCGTGTGTTGATTGATTCTTCCAATGCCTTATACCTTGTTGTTGCTCCTTCTATCATGATTCACTCTTAATGAAAGCACCAAATGATGGGAATCAGTAACCAAGAATTTAGAATGGGAAGAAGAGAAGTTTCTTTGAAATTATGTCTGCCTCTAATCACGAGGCTGCTTTCATTAAATAGCCAAAACCGTTACAACAAAAACCATCTGGCCTATAACTATTTTTGTCGGTATTCTCATGTTATTCCCGCTCACTAAAAAACATAATCAATTAGTTTTGTTGGTTTAACATGAATGCGAGAGCACTTCTTCCTTGCCTCTAGGCCTTGATTCTTCTCTTAAGCTGATACTTCTCCTTGAGTCGTAACAACAACATTGGCGTACGAAGGACCAACAACTCCTGACACGAAGAATGATGAAAGGAACAACAAATAGTAGAGAAAAGAAAAGATGGAGCCAGCAGAGAGAATAGTATCGAGCTTATTCAATGCTTTGATATCATGACAAAAGAAGTAATAAAAGGATAATATTTGACTCACCTTTTATTGTATGAATCCAACCTTTTATATAGGTTGGCTTGTTTACAATCTGTTATAACATATCATGTGAGTGTAACATAAAGATACTTTATTTGGTATAAGAAATAGAAATGAAAGTGGGTCAAAAATAATAGAGCTAGATTGAGATAAATGGATTGGATTATCAACCCAAAGCTTAAGCATATGATCCAATTGACCCATTCGTGTTTTAGCTTCTAGGTTTTCTCTTCACTTCGTTTCTCTTCACAAAATGTCTTCACTAAAATAATAGCCTGATGACCACAGAGTGGAGTCATTTTGTAAAGTTTGAATTCTCTGTTTAATATTATGGTGTCTTATTCTGTCCTATAAATCTAAACCATTCATTTATATGAATCCCACGTAAATTTCGCATAAATAAATAGCTAAATTTTATTAGACAAAATAAAATATTATAAAATTAATCAGAGAATACCGTCCCTATTTTGTAGAGGACAAAAAATTTAAGATGGTTTAAAATAAGGAAAATAACTGAGACTGACATCACCGTTAACAGGCGGTCCAACCACAAAGAGCAGTAGATTTGGTTGGTGAAACTTGAAAGCAACCACTCAGCCTCAAAGTTATTCTCTCTTTGTTTCTTTTTATTATAAAAAATTGAAAAGAAAAGACAGCCTATTGTTCTCTGTCTTTTTTCCCCAAAACGTACGCCTGTGAGCGCAAAGCATAGTCAAAAAGACCGCCAGAGATGTCGAGACCCGGTCACGGTCCTAACGCCCACAATAAGGCAGGCAGCTTCTTCTTAGCCACTCTTCTTCTGTGGTTCCTGTCGGTCTGGTTTGAGATAGTGTTCAACAAGCGAACCCAGCTCCTGTGCATCGTTGCAGGTGCTTGCTTTTACCAAATGGCCAACTGGGTCATTCGATTTCTCGTCTCTCGTGACCCTCTCTTCGTTAATACCTCTGTTTCTCTTCTCCACTCCACCGTTACCTCTGTTTCAGGTTCCTATTTCTGTCCTCTGTTTACTTGTTCAGTTTCTTCCCCTTTTTAATATTGCAGTTGCTCCTTTTTTTCTTTTTAGCTGTATCGCTTTGCTAAAACATGTTGCTTTAGAGGATGGATTGTTAAGTGACTGTGGTTTCTGTTACGATAGAACCTGGTTCACTTGGGAGACGTGGTTGGAATAATAAATAAACCATTTCATGGGCCTTAGCCGACAGTTCTAAGTTTTTGAGTTTAAATGGTTTCTTGCGTGTACGGGAGCGTTTATGACTGGGAGATCTTGAGTTGAAGTTGCCGTACCCTCCTTGATGTGTTTGTCTATGTTTCTGTGTGATATGCAAACCAGTTTTTAGGAATCATACAACAACTTAATTGCCTAGTTTGCGAAGCATATTGTAAAAGAATCTTATGGTAAACACGTGGATAAGCTTGCTCAGCTCATCTTCAATTCCCTTTTTGTGCCGTCTTGTATTAATTAGTTAATTTAACGGTCCTTGGTTTTTATGATAACTTCAAAACGTGAGATTCATGGCTGAAAGGAAAACATAGTGACATGGCTTGTAAATGCATCAAGACTTGTTTGGGCTCATTTACATAGGAAGTAACTTAGGAAACTTACGCTTTAAAGTTTGAGCTGTAACAATATTTATATGTTTCTTCTTGACTGTTCATGCATGCACTCACACACACACATATATACACATTCATTTAGCATGAATTGATTATTGGTAGCTCTTCTTCTGATCTTTTAATCTCCATTTGTTGTGTATGTAATTGGATTCTTGCTTTGACTGCGTCTCAGTTATCCAAGCAACTCATGAATACTAGAACACCGTGATCATAGACAAAAGAAAATTTGGAAAGTGACCTTTCATTGATAAGTTGGAGTTGAGAAACAGTTCTGTGAATTCATTGTTTGGTTATATTTCAAATGCATTTTCGGATGTTCAACTATCTTCGCCCCATTAGTTTTTCTTAATATACTTTTTATGTATTCATTTTTATCATTTCCTTCTTGATGTGGACTTTATCCTTTTCCTCTTCATCAATAGTTTGATATTCAATGCCTGCTTACTTTGCAGTGGTTTTCATTTTGGTCAATCAGTATTTGAAAAATACCTCAGATGGTATGTTCGAGCATTCGCAGCTTGTTGGAAGTGCTTGGCAGTGGGCATATCCAGCTCTGTGTTTCTCATGCGGTTATTTTGCATATGACCAATTGGACATGCTGTATTATCGTCTATATAATGGTTTAATCCCTTCTATTCTAGTACACCACTTGATACTCCTCATTTGCGTTACTCTGGCTCTCTATCGAAATGTCACTATCAACTACCTTATTCTCACTCTGATTTGTGAGGTAAGTTTTCAGCTTCTGGTTTATAGTTCTTATATGTAGTTATCAGCCTTCTCTGTCCCATAAATATACACACCACGGGTATGCATCATATAGGGAAATTATGATATGCGGTATGACAAACCTAACATGGGCTTTTCTAGTTGTGTTAATGATTAGCTGGCTAATTTAACATATCCCTCTCTAGATACATAAAGAATTTTCTGTATGAAGCTAGTGAAAGCTAAATCTGGTGCCACTTGAAACCAATTAACGCAAGGATAGATATGGAAATTTTGGGATTATATGAACTTCCTATCCAATGTTGGACAAAACGTCTACATATGCTTCATGAGTAAGTGTATGAAAACG
The DNA here is from genome assembly GCA_025531955.1 of Erythroxylum orinocense. Classification (NCBI taxonomy): domain Eukaryota; kingdom Viridiplantae; phylum Streptophyta; class Magnoliopsida; order Malpighiales; family Erythroxylaceae; genus Erythroxylum; species Erythroxylum orinocense. The sequence continues at coordinate 6,780,275 of JANZLX010000002.1, read as the reverse complement.
TAAATGACTGGAACTCCTACTCCTCAGCCTTTTCTGCTACTTATTATATTTTAAGTTTTCGTAGAAATTGGATGCATCTCCAAAATATAAAACTGAGAATGAAGTTGTTTTTCAAAATGCAGTTACATTCAATCTTCCTACATGTGAGGAAAGTACGGCGAATGGCTGGTTTTCGAGATGCTAGGAGCAAAATTATGAAAGTGGAATGGTTTCTTAACTGGACGACTTTCACATTTGCTAGGCTTGTGCCTCATGTTCTCATCACTGTCAAGTTAATTGTGGATGCTTCCAAGTTCAAAAGGGGTGTGGAGTTACCGCTTGCTCTTTTTGGGATGGCTGGAATGAATTTACTTAATGCTGGTCTTGGCATTGACCTTTATAATGCATTCGTAAGAGAAATCAATCCACAGAAAAGTAGTCATGATCGTGAATAACTGAAAACACAGTAAGTACATATTTCCTTCACATTTTTTCATTAGATTCGTGCTTTGCATTTATTATCTAAGATTTCTATCGGTCCTTGTACCAAAGAAGGATGGAATTGTATACTGACCATACTTGAAATCAGAGGTCAAATGTGATCTCTGGTTATTAGATTCTAAGCATTCCGTGAGGGTCCAGCCTCCATTAAACCAAGCGCTTAATAAAGTACGATTTACATTCATTCTTCAAATGTGGCTGCTTTGTGAAGTGAAAAAAACTGGTACAGGAGCAGAAAGGTCCCACCGGGAGTCGAACCCAGGTCGCTGGATTCAAAGTCCAGAGTGCTAACCACTACACCATGGAACCCTTGCTGATGAGCAGAATGTTCTTACTAATAATTTGTAAAATAATTAAACTAACTTGCGATTGCCGCTTGTCAACTTCTCTATCGAAAGTCTAGCACCTGTAACCAACTCCAACGTTACCTTCATCGCCGAAACTACTATCTTCGGCCGACAACTTCCGTGTCCAAAAGGTTTTTCGGCGGCATTGTCTTTTTAGTTTTCCGGAAAATCCATACAACGCCTACCAATTATTATCACAATCATCCTATTGAAATAGAGTTAATGGAAAAACAGAGATTTTAGTTTACTATACACAAACAAAAGCAAGCGTTTTTGTGACTCATTGGAAGCAAATGTGAACACGAACTGAGAAATATTGAGCGGGCTTTGTGATGCAGCTATCAGTAGAGCTTGGAACAGATGTGTTGGTCCTGGGGATCACTTAGGCCTCTATCGGTATAAAACCAACCAGCCCACCAACTGTGGCAGGACAGGACGGGTCGCAACTGCATCACATAATACAACTTTGCTTTGTTGTTCAAGAGTGATACACACGAGTGGTGACTGTGACTATGTTTGTGGTCCGTGTCTCCCAATAACTGGGTGGATTTTTTGAGTTTATATGGAGGGGGGTGAGAATTCTAGAACGCGTGTCTCCTGTCAAACGCGCTGTTGCATCTTGTTCACAAATTCATTCCTGAAGATATGTTACATCTATAATCTACGTGAGGTTCCAACTCTCTCCTTTGATTCTGCCAAAAATATTACATGAAAAAAGGTTAAAACAGAAAAGCCAAGTGTTGCTTGCTGCGATGAATACCTAAATACTTGTTCAAACATAAAATCTAAAACAAAATTGTACAAGAAGCGACGTGGTCACTCTAGTTGCCCGTCATCTACTCTGGCACCATATCCACAATCTCGAGCACACATTTTACTATCCGTCCTTAAAGACCACACCTCCACACAGATACCATGTTAGAATCAGATCCATCTTTCTATAATATTTCTTCGCCTCCAAGAGGACTAAGAAACTTGTAAGACTATAATGGCACAGACCATGCTGCTCATGTCTGGAGTCTCAACAGGGCTTGTAGTGAATTTGAAGAGAGACCCTTTACTCCAGTCCCAAGTTCAGAGACTTAGGCCTCTGTCATTCTCTAGTCTCTTGTTCAATCCTTTTGCTAGTTCCACTGTTTGTTCTGTGTCTTCTTCCAAGTCATTCACTACTCTTGCTCTCTTCAAATCGAAAACCAAAGCAGCTCCCAAGAAGGTTGGTTTCTGTTTGGGGTTATCTTTTCTTGCTGTCATTACTAATCTGGATATTTGATCTATAGAGTACCTGCTGTTACTTGTTACTGATTCTTCAGTTTCCATAGACACAGGTTGCTCCAAAATCAAAGCCAAGGGTTGAAGATGGAATTTTCGGTACCTCTGGTGGAATTGGTTTCACTAAGCAGAACGAGCTCTTTGTGGGTCGGGTTGCGATGATTGGTTTTGCCGTAAGTCCACCTAATTCTTTATACACACACTTCTCAAAATTCGTCTCATTATAATGGTTTTTAAAGTCTCGTTCTACAATTGTTAATTAAGTAAACTGTAAGCTCATGATATTAAAGCAAGGGAAGATCCTGTTGAGACATGAGAGATGATTACAGCTTACTGTGTTAGCTTCCATTGTTATGTTTTAAGGTGTGAATTGTGATTGTACTTGAATTAGTGTTCGAGTGATTAAGACCATTTAATAATTGTTGTAGAAACTCTCCCCTATAAGGACATGGAAAAAGCAGTGTACTAGTATAATAATCTCAGCACTTAGAATGATGAAATGTTCCTGTTTCTATATGCTACTTGGTTGATGGGCCGGATTTTGATTGTCTTTCCTTTGTCTAGTTCCGATATAGTGATATATGTCACGCATTAAACTAAGATAAGTTTACTGACATTGGAACTTGATGCTTTCATAGCCATGAAACTTATATCCAAGCTTTGCAGGCATCTTTGTTGGGTGAAGCAATAACAGGAAAAGGAATTCTAGCCCAGTTGAATCTGGAGACAGGAATTCCCATTTATGAAGCAGAGCCGCTTCTTCTCTTCTTCATCCTTTTCACTCTTCTTGGAGCCATTGGAGCTTTGGGTGATCGTGGCCAATTCGTGGACGAGGAACCAGCTGGTCTTGAGAAGGCTGTGATCCCTCCTGGAAAAAGCATTCGGGGAGCTCTTGGTCTCAGCGAACGTGGTAATCCCTGGAGAAGATCAAGTCTCATTGTACCATTTTAAGTACACTACCCACGTTGTGTTCTAATTCAGTTTTGCAATGTTTATTGGTGTGCAAGGTCCTCTGTTTGGATTTACGAAGTCCAATGAGCTCTTCGTTGGGAGACTGGCACAGCTTGGTATAGCATTCTCTTTAATTGGAGAAATCATTACAGGTAAGGGAGCTCTAGCACAACTGAACATCGAAACAGGCATTCCCATTAATGAAATCGAACCCCTCGTGTTGTTCAACGTTGCCTTCTTCCTTGCTGCTGCTTTGAATCCTGGATCTGGCAAGTTCTTTTTGACTGACGAGGAAGAGAATTGAATGAACTAGTTCTTGTTGTGGTTGTGCTTGTAAGAAACTACCTCGCAATCTAATTCGACTCTACGATTCATGTTAGCAATCAAGTAAGCCTTAAATCATCCAGCCGTAATGTTAGCACGAGCAGACAATGTAGAATTTCAGTAAAATTAGCAAGATCTCAAGTATATACCATCATCTAGTGATTATTAGTGTTATCTAAAATAATATTTTTATTATTTATAATAATGATTATCACTAATCTTTGTGAAATAATGAATATCAAATTTTTTTAATGATCAATTATTTTTCATATAAAATAGTAAAATAGAACTGCTTGGCATTGGGACGAATATTTCTATGGTATTGTGGTCTATGATTGAAATTTTTACAGTCATTGGTTACATTTCTTAATTGTATGCCTAACAAAACTATCATAATTACATAATTTAAAAATAAAATGATATTAGGAACCTTTTAATATTATTAGTAAACTGAAAGTGTTATAATATTAAATTTTAATATTAGCATGACATTTTTTAAATGGTTATAATTGACCTTAATATTCATAAAGATAAATGGTTACAAGTGGGTCTAAATCGTAAATGATGACGTGGAGTATCACTTTGTTGCATTTTGTCTGATTAAAAATCGGTTTAGTTAGTTCAATTATAAAAACTTTGAATCGTTTAAGTTTTTGGTTCGGTTTTTAAATTTTTAGTTTGATTTATTATAATAACTTTTATTATAAAAAAAATCAATTTATTAATTAACTTGTCAATTTTTGTTAATAAGTTCCTATAAATTTAAAAAATTATTTAGTAATCGTTTTTAATTAAATTTTAAATTTTTCGACAAGTAAAAACAAAATTTTAATCATATTTCAAAATGTTTTGATTTTATTCAATTTTAGTCGATTTTATAACGATATAATATCTAATCTTAAACTCTTTATCTTATTAATTTAACTTTCAACCTTATTTTTAAAACATTAAAAATTTAGAGTAGAAAAAGTAAAATAGAACATTAATATTTAATATATGTGTGTTTAAAATTTAAATAATACAAAACTTTTGTACTTCTTGCTTTTGTTATAATCTTCATATTTTTAAAGAAAATAAATTTAGAAAAGGGTCCATATGTTTTTATACTAATATTGTACCTACGGTACAATAATTTAATTAATAAATGTATAAATAAAACTTTCATTTAAATCTACCCATTACTTCTTGCATCACGCAATTGCACGTGTATGTATGTATGTAGACGAAGGATTGCTGAAATTGACCCTGGGACTTCTTTAAAGAGATATATACTTTTGATATAAAAAATAGTGGACAGCCCAAGCTCATCATAAAGCAGGTCGGCCAAATTAGTACAAAATGCAAATAATGTTCATGTAGAAGGCACAATTGTGTGATGGGTACAGTTGTGTCGGTGCCTCGGTGGCATGTGTTAGTTTAAAGCTGTGATTCGACATTGGATTTGGTTGACGCTTTGAATTGATCTAACATTATTTTCACTTACAAATAATTAGTAATTACCATGCTTAAACATGTCTTGAATGAACAGTAAACCATAATTCAAATCCTAACACCCCCGCCAATTAGTTCACTTCCAATGGCTTTACTTCTATGTTTCTTTTGTAAGCATAATTAGTGCATAAACATAATTACAATAGTTCTTTAATCCAAAAATTTTAGGTTTTTATCAAAAATATAAAATAGGAATTACATACTTTAATCCATGACTTTATTTTAATTGTAATTAAGAAAAACCTTTTCAAATAATTGAACACAAAGAAACTTGATTTCTCTCTTCTTTCCCTCAATAATCTTGTTTTCTGATGGTAAAAACGTAAGGAGAGGTATGTGGACAAGAGGGAGGACCAACTTTTATGAAATAAAGATATCTTACTGTAAGTTTAAAGACAAAACCTTATCCTACTCAATTAAATTAACCAATCACAATTTAACACTTAATATTATTAAAACTATAAATAGTAATAAGCCACATATATTATATGTAGGTTTTACATTCTTTCACTTGATTCATTAATTGAAAAATATTATATCATGGTTTAATAATAAACAAACATTATGTGCATAAACTTTTCTAAATTCTTTAATATTGATTATATCATAAATCACAATCAAACAAAGATACTATTGAAAATAATTGTTAATTTCCCTTTATTGTATAAATCTGTAATTAGTTAGAGCGATAGTCTGTTATGAAGTTAGTTACAAAATTCTAGAACTCTTCCATTCAGTCGCCACATATATTAGTTTGTTATCATCTGCAGTTGTATAAACAAAGTCCAGTTCTCTACAGAGAGATGGGTAATCTTCATCATAAATACACTCTATTCAAATTTCACCTTCTTCTTGCTTTTTATTAATTAATTATGATACTTCATCACGGTATCAGAGCCAAGTTGCTCATCTTTTCTTGATCCAACTACCATCACCTCGAATTTAAACTTTTTCCTTGGCCATCAAATTAGATTGAAATAATTACTTGGTATGGAGGTCTCAAGTGTTATCGATTCTAAGAGGATTTGGTCTCGATTTATTCATCGACGAGAAGGTATCACTACCGTCAAAGTTTGTGTTGAATTCAACCTTGCTAGATGGATCATTATCAGGAAAAATGTTGTCCATCGAATATATTGCCTGGAGTAAACAAGACTAAATCATTTTAGGCTGGTTGCGATCCTCAACATCTGAACCTGTTCTTAATCAACTTATTGACTGCGATACGTCATGTGAGCTATGGAAATCCATTAAGGTAACATACGCATCATAGTCTCGAGCAAGAGCCCTTTAATTGAAAATTTAGTTACAAACTACTAAGAAGGGATCCATGAGCATCACTGAATATGTTAATAAAATCAAAGGCATTGTTGATAATCTAAATTCAATCGGAAGTGTGGTGTCTGATGAAGATATTATAATGTATGTAATGGCTAGACTTGGTATTGAATATGATTCCGTTGTCGCTAGTGTCACAACAAAGACTGATAAATTTAGTGTGAATGAAGTTTATGCAATATTAATGAACTAAGAAGCTCATCTAGAATAGCACAATGTTGCAACCACTGTTGATATGCATAACTCTTCGACCAATATTGCTATTATTGGACATCAAAGAGGAAGAGGTCCAGGTTACACTCAAACTATTGGAACTCATTTCAACCAAAATCGTGATGGAGGCCAAAATAATAGAGGACAAGGAAGAGGTTACAGAGGCAAAGGGCGTGGACACAACAAACCAGTATGCTAGGTTTGCGACAAGCCTGGACACGCAACAACAATCTATTACTATCGATATGATTAAAATTACCAAGGATAGTCTCAATAACAACAACCAAATCAACAAATGTCTCAGGGGCAATAATATCAACCATCACAAATGTCAGTCATGATTGTCACGCCCCAAATAGTAACAGATCCAAATTGGTTCCTCGACAATGGTGCAACACATCATGTTACTAACAATCTTGGAAATTTGCAGATCAACAAGAATGAGTATTTAGGAGGTCAAAGTTTCACTGTAGGTAATGGCCAACAATTGAACATCATGCATTTTGGCTTAAGTTCTTTACGTACACTTCAATCTAACATCCAGTTAAACCACATCTTGCATGTCCCTAAAATAATCAAGAATTTATTAAGTGTCCACAAACTCACTAACGATAGTCCTATTTTTGATGAATTTCATAAGGATCTATGTTTAGTCAAGGACAAGAGAATGGGGAAAGTGTTTTTCAAGGGTACAACTAAAGATTGATTATACTGTCTTCCTCTTCCTCAAGCTGCTCGCTCACCTCACTCAACAACCACCACCTATCCTACTAACTTTAGTCAAAAAAACCTATATGTCTAGCCTAAATAAGGCAGATACACTTAAACCTTGGCATACTAGACTTGGTTACCCACTAGAGTTTGTAGTAAAATCCATTTTAAAGCTTTGTCATATATCTTTCAGTAATGGTATGTTTTTTTTTATATTTTTGTGATGCCTATCAATTGGGAAAAAACCACACATTACCTTTTCAGTGTGCAAAAAATAAAACCACCTCTCCTCTACAACTCATATATGCAGATTTATGGGGTCCTGCACCTATAACCTCAAAACAAAGCTTCGTTTATTATCTTCAAATTCTAAATGATTTTTCAAGATATACTTGGATTTATCCGTTGAAAAACAAATTCCATGCATTTGAGTTTTTCAAAAACTTCAAAGCAATGGTAGAAAAACAGTTTGATAAACCAGTTAAAAGTGTTCAAATCGATTGGGGAGGTGAGTTTAGAGTTCTTAAACCCTTCCTTACACCTCTTGGTATCTTATTCCAACATCCATGTCCTCACACTCACCAATAAAATGGAAGAGTAGAGAGGAAACATAGAGACGTTGTAGAGAAAGGCCTAACTCTTTTAGCACAAGCTTCTTTGCCATTATCATATTGGTGGGAAGCTTTTGAAACTTCTGTCTATCTCATTAACTGAGTTCCCACACCTTACTGCATCATCAAACACCTTTTTATAAGCTGTTTAGTCATCACCTGATTACAACATAGTAAAAACCTTTGGTTATGCATGTTTTGCTCGCCTTAGACCATACAACCAACATAAATTGAATTTTCATTCTCGAAAATGCATCTTCTTAGGTTATAGTCCAAACCATTGAGGATTCATGCACTTGGATTCATCGGGAAAAATTTACATATCTTAGGATATCATTTTTAATGATTTCGATTTTCCCTTTGCTAATGATCCTTCTTTTAACAAAGCTTTAGCTGAAAATACACCTATTGCTTCAAAAATTTCTAGCAATCTACAGGTATTAAAACAATATGATTCATCTGAAGTGGCATCTCAAAGAGGTATTAACTCCACCCCTGCTTCTTTACAATCTCAGGAAGGTTTTAACTCCACCCCTGCTTCTTTACATTGTCCACCCAATCAAAATCCTACTTCCCATTCTGAGTATTCTACCTCAAAACCAGTACCTCCACCTGATTCTATAGTTCTAGACATCTCTCATTCTTCGAACATACCTACATCATCTCCTACAACCATCGAACCACCCAACGTAGCTATTAACACACCCCTAATGATCACTTATAGTAAAACAAGTATATACAAACTAAAAACCTACGTCATTAATCAACCCAAACCTGAAGATCTTGAGTCAAATAGTGTGAGTCAGACACTGAAAATTCCTTAATGGTGATAGGCTCTTGAAAATGAATATACAACTCTCACATCGAATTCTACCTGGGAGCTAGTTCCATATCGGTCAGAGATGAAGATTGTTGCCAACAAATGGATTTTCAAAGTCAAATATAAAGCAGATGGATCCATTGAACGACATAAAGCACGTTTGGTAGCTAAAGGTTTTACTCAGACTCCTAGCATAAAATTCACTGAGATGTTTAGTCCTGTAATCAAGCCTGTAACAGTTCGCACTGTCTTAAGCTTAGCAGTAACTCAAAATTGGCACATTCAGCAACTAGATGTTAATAATGCATTTTTTAATGGCTATCTGAAGGAACTTGTTTATATGCTACGGTCGAAAGGATTTGTTAGTAAAGACAAACCTCATCATGCTTGTCTTCTCAAAAGGCATTATATGGTCTTCATTAGGAACCTAGTGTTGGACCCCAAACCTGATTTATTTATTTTGAGCATGTTTTGAATTTTTTGAAGTCTTATTAGATCAGTAATTGG
>JANZLX010000002.1:6744649-6758562 GCA_025531955.1 Erythroxylum orinocense | reverse complement strand
ATTTGATATCTTAATATATCTATAATAATAATTATTATTATTTTGTCACCATTAATTTAATTGGGGCAAAATTTTAATTTTTTTATGAAATTAAAATTTTAAATAATAATTTTAAATTAAAAATTTTTAGATGCAGTGGGGGCACTTGCCCCCACTGTGGCTCCGTCCATGATTACAACCTCATAACACGTTGAAATAAAGTCATTTTGATGGATACATCTGTATACTATAAGTGGTAGAGATTTGGTGTACAAGCAATCATATGGTAAATATGTACATAAACATCCATCGCAGAAGTAGCCTTCATTCTCTAACAAACATTTCATTAAACAGATTTCAAACTTTTCTCAAACAAGCATGGAAGGTTGAAAAACAATGTCGACTCATACACATATAACATAGAAACATAGTTCTCCATATTTTTTGTTTTGACCATTTGACTTTAAATTGTTATGTGTAATCACAACCTCATTACATGTTGAAATATGGTCATTTTGATAGATACATCTGTATGCTATAAGTGGTATAATCAAATGTAAATATATACATAAATATCCGTTACAGAAGTAGCCTTCATTTAAGCATTTCATCAAATAGTTAAGAGGCTTTGCTCAAACAAGCATGGAAGGTGAAACCATACGCATCCAACATAGAAACACAATTCACCATCTTCCAAACACAAACATAAACAAAAACCCATACACCATATGCATAACACAAAACTCATATAAACTTCTAAACGTGGCAGTAAAACAGAGCACAAGAAGGAAGTGTCTTGAAAATAGAAAAGAAGAATAATACTAACACAGCTAATGATGCTTCTTCGATGATCACAATCACAACATAGGAGATGATCGCAGCAGAGGGGACAACGTTTATTAGATGATGAACGAATAGGAAATATGACGGCTAACACGAAAACGAAGAGAGGTTTATTTTGGTATTAATAACCTAATAGAAAATGACGTCGTTTGTGGTTAAATAAAATGATGTCATTTTCAATTAATTCGAGAGAAATATGTCATTTGGCGTCAATTCAAAAACCGTTGCGAAATGGTGGGCCATTACCATTTGGCTTGACCTTTTGTAATGACATTAATATAACATTATATTAATTACTATATATAATTATATTTATTGCAATGTAATTAAAAATAATTGCAATATAGTAAAAAATGGAGATCAATATTAAATATTAATATGCTATTCTCGGTAATCAAATTTAATATTATTGATAATGATTGTAAGTGTAAAAATAAATTTAGTTAGCAATAATGTTATTTTAAAAATTTATAAAGCAAACAAGACAAAATTAATTTTTTATTACATAAACTAATTATTTTTATTAATGTCTTTTAAAATATATGATTTGACAATTTTACGTTGTGTGACACAACTACATTTACTATATTAAATTGGGTGACATTTTATAGAAATTTTATATTAATTTTTTTTATAAATATATAAATCAAAATAAATTAATTTTTCTTATTAATGTCTTTTAAAATATATGATTTGACAATATATAAAATGGTGTCACAAAACTCTATTTACTATATATAATTTTATACTATTTTATATAATTTATATATTACAAAAAATTTGAAAAATATAAAAATCAAAACCATTTAACGACTATTTTAGAAATTCATCGCCAAATATGATATTTAGCGATGAATTCTGCATAACGTCACTAAAAGGTTGACGGTGTATATACATTTGGCGACGTTTTTTAAAATAGTTGCCAAATGTTGAAACATTTCAAAATATAAAAGGAAAATGACATCATTTCCTTTCTTTTTTAAATGGTTACTGTGTATATACATTTGGTGACATTTTTGAAAAGCATCGCCAAATGTTGAAGCGTTTTTAAAAAAACGAAAACGACGTTGTTTCTTTTGGTAAACCAAAAGGTCGAAGCCTTTCTTCTACCCCCACCTGCGCTGCATTTGTCTTCTGCCTTTCTTCCAGCCATCGTATCCTCTCGAATCCTTCGTCATCGTCATCGTCATCGTGCGTTAAGGTAAGTGTAGTTGTGTGATCTTGGTTACCCCTCTAATGTTGTGTTTATTCTTTCATTTTCATCTTTGTGTTTTGTTGGTGTTGTTGTGCATTTTTTGTTTTGATGATGTAGTTGTGTTGTGTTGGTGTGTGTTGTGTATTGGTTAAAGGTGATTGTGTTATGTGATAATAATGAAGATGGTCGGTTGTGTAATGCGTATTGTATGGGTTCATTGAAGGTGAATATGGATTAGGAGGTTGTTTGAGTACTTCATATTTGATGTTCGATGAAAGTTCTATTAGACTTTTTGGTGTGTTTATTCCTTTGTATTTTTGTTCTGCCTATGTGTGTTGTCGATATGTTAATACGGCGAATGTGTGTAGAGTAATAAATATTTTGATATGAGTAATGTGTGTTGAATGGGTTGATTGAAGGTGAAAATGTGTTAGAAACTTTGTTTTACTACTACCTATAAGATGTTCGACTGAAGTTCACTTTGAATCTCTAATGTCACTCTCAGATTATATTCCTCTCACTTCTCACTCTCCGTCAAAGTTTTCATCACTCATAAACTATCGTGCACCCATCACTGCCATAAAGTCATTAAAACTTTATTAACATAAGCTACTGGTTATGTTCTATTCTTGTTTGTTCAGTGTCTATTCTTCTTTGTTCAGAGATAACATTAGTTGTTTTGATTGGATGAAAGTTCTCATAGGTTTTTAGTGTTCTATTTTGACAGAGAATGAATTACCTTTTAAAGTAATTTGTTTCTTAATTAGATTACATCAAACCACATTAACTTTGTTGCTTATTATTGTAAATGAGAGCTTCAGTTTTTATTTAATTAAATTTAGTATTAGTATTCAAATTTAGTATTACATTCTAAATCATATTCAAAGTTATTGGAAAAAGCTTGGAATTAGAATTTAGTATTAGAAGGTTAAAGTTCTTTTTGCAAATTAAACATACGTGTAATGTTGTTTTATTAAATTAAACATAGGTGTGATTAAAGAAGGTTGGAAGGTGTAATGTTCTTTTTGCAAAGTTTACATGTCTAATGGAATTTTTGTAGGGCCCCCTTACCGTAACGTATATATCGGGACACCCGGAGGTCATTTCAATACATATCCTACGATAATGGAGTGCTACGATCTATCGGTATATTCACTTCACATGGCATCATATCATTAATCACTTATAAGCATCAATAGAAAATCACAATATTTTAAAAATCAACTTTTTCATCATTATATTGCATAAAAATCGAAAGTCTACATTGTGTCTTTCAACACTCCTTACATGTTCATCATCAAAACCTATTACAAAAGTGTTATGTGAAAGAGGAAAAGATACAAAATCTATCTAGTTTGTCCAAAAATTCAAGATGATCAACCTTTGAGCTATTACTTCTCTTGCCAAATCACAATCTATAAGGCTGGTAGAGCGTCTCAGTAGTTAGAGACGTCTCTCGGTCCTGAAAAGACAAAGTTGCAATTTTGGTGAGTTTTGTGAACTTAATGAGGTAACCATCATCGATGGTTCACTTAATTCATGCAACACATCATTTCACATAACATACAATCACATTTTCGCATAATCGATCATGTATCACATTTTCACTTAAGCATAGGCAGTTATGCATTTCAATCAATCAATCATACTTAACAAAATGCATATGAAATATTCATGAGACTCTTTTCCAATTGTTACGTTGTTGTAACCGAATGCCTAAACTGTCCCGTATCTATTTTGGATACCATGCTCATTAATAACTGTCCCTTATCCGATGAGGATACAGGGCTTATTTTACATAATGAGACTTAGGTTCTTAATCACTTTCTAAGCTCGAGGGTCTTTTCATACTTTGAGCTTTAAGTTTTGATCGGTGACTACTTTGGTCACAACTGCCATTATTTGATTGTGCATTCATGTATGGAATGCATCTATCAAAATCAATCATATTATGAAACATATAGTTCTTCACATTCACATTCAAGCAGCACTTTAATATACATTCCACATTTCACAATCATCGGACCTTCTGTCCGAAAATTAACACAATTTAATTCACATTCATTTTTATTCAAAACATAATTTAAGCAAACAATAATTGAGAAAAACAGTATAGGTTACTGACTAGTTGCTCCCGAAGCTAATGCCTGGAAGTTTCAGCAATGTCTAAAAGTTGACGTTCCAGTTGCTCCTCTATATCAAACAACATACACATATATCACAATTTGTACAATCATTAGTGTTTAATAATGCACATGAATGAAATAAATTGTGTACAATGCATGTTCATGACAATCGCGGGTATTATTCCATCAATTTAATAACAAAAACAATCAAATATCAAAACTCACTTAACTAGCATTTGTCCGTAGGGTTTATACCTAAATAAACCATTTGAATCCAATTTCATAACCCAACGAATCATTTCATATTTTTCTCCAAACACTGACTTTCAGGTCTACTGTTCTTGATCATTTAGACAATGAAAATAAAGAAATTTGATAGTACTCTCTTTTAGAAAAGTGTTCTCTTATCTCTTAAATTTCTAATGACACCAAGATTGTTCAATTTGGTTTAGTATTTTGAAAGTTATTCTCCAAATATTTTCGGACTGTTCTTATACTGAAACAGTGCCTTGCATTCAACTTCCATCTAGAAATTGAAAGTCTTAGAGATTAAATTAAAATTCAACTTCTTTATATAATTTGTATCTCTATGTCTCTAGTTTACTCCAAATAAAAAGCCAGTCCATTTGGATAACTATAGCAAAATTTATGCCTAAAATACCGAAACATGTTTAGTGTATAAAGAAGTTCGTCGCGACGAAGTCAGGAGTTCTCCGCCTCCAGAGAGGAATTCTCGCAAAATATTCATAAGTTCGCTACTGCGAAACCTATAGTTGGCCGCAGTGAACTTGTCATGAAAGGAATCCTAGCCAAATCCTTTGAGTTTGTCGCGGCGAAGCAAGGGGTTTGTCGTGGCAAACATTCACAGAAGCATACCCATTTTTTCAACTTCAGGTCAGATTTTGAGACTCTTATGGACAGAATTTGAATTTGACGTCTTCATAAAAAATGTAGCCATATATCTCTAGTTTAATCTAAATTAAGAATCATCACATTTTGATAACTAGAGAAGAAGTTATAGCTAAAATACTGAAGCATACTCAATGAACATTTTCCAGATTTGTTTCCAAATTTTTTTCCTTAACACAACCCATACCAAGATCACCCTTTTCTACTCCCTCTCCTCCTCATTCTCATTTCTACACTCATCCATAAACAACTCTTAATCCATTATTTGGCATTTATATGAAACAAAACATCAATATATGCATATATGTTCATTTCTTCATCAACATTTAACTACATCTCATCATTTATAAATTCCTATTCTTTTTCCATAACAAATCTCTTTCCTAAGTTCATTATTTCAAGTTAATAACCACTTCATTTACACTTCAAGTTTAGCTCAACATCATCTATACACAAATAAAAATTCCATGCTTAATCATAAATACCCAAAATAGAACACAAACATACACATTCATCGACCCATGTTCTACACCCATTTCTCACCCCATTATGAAGATCATTCCACCTCAAAACATCACTATAACAATTCATAATTTATTATCCATCAAGCAAATACAAAGGCAAGACATTTACCTAAACCTTGCATCACTTATGTTCATCACACAAAACACCATTTCATGCATTAACCTCTAACTATCATCATAAACGCTCCATTACGAAGACGAAGAAGAAATCAATATAAAACTCCAATAGCTTTTTAAGAGAGAAGCATCGTGAGAGAGCAAACAAAAGGGGGGGGGGGGGTCCTTTAATTAAAAAAAATCAACTTAAGACATGTGTCACTTGCACCAATTTCTAAAGCATTCAAATAGGTTCCCTCATTTAACTAGTCCAATTAATTTCAATTTCTACTCTAATTATCCCCCAATTTTCAATAGCACTTGTGAATAAATCCTAAGGTCATTTATCAACATTTTCATTCACATTGGACAGTAATTTCTACTACCATTTATTAATAGTTTTGCCACTTGACAATTTTCTTAGTCCCAAAATACCCAACAATTTTCAGAAATTTCTTCAAAAATTTCAAAACTTCTAAATCAACAATTACATTCTCCAAGCCAATTTTCAACACATAAAAACCACAATTCTCAATAGAAATCACATTTAGAAACAATTATACCCAGAATGTCAATGAATGCATATACAGACATATTCATGTGCAAAATTTCACTATTCATATGTATGTGCATGTCATATTATGCATGAACATGAAATACATTTTCTAATCTCTCAGTAGTCTCTCATATTTACTATTTTAGCCTCAACATGGGTAATAGGATGTTACAATTTTAATACTTAATTGAAAAATATGTATAGATGAATGTGTAAATAAAGTTTACATGTCTAATGGAATTTTAATACTTAAAAGAAAAGGATGTGAAAAGTCATTTCTTTTAAATATTTGTTGTTCTTTCTTAGGATGGGTATAACTCATTTTAAGTGTTCGTTGTTCTTTTTTTTTTAAGTCCTAATTAAGATTCATTCTAAACATTTAAATTTCATCTTAAGCCTTATCACATTGTTATAAGCATTTTCTACATTTT
The DNA here is from genome assembly GCA_025531955.1 of Erythroxylum orinocense. Classification (NCBI taxonomy): domain Eukaryota; kingdom Viridiplantae; phylum Streptophyta; class Magnoliopsida; order Malpighiales; family Erythroxylaceae; genus Erythroxylum; species Erythroxylum orinocense. The sequence goes on along the minus strand of JANZLX010000002.1, from coordinate 6,751,903 downwards.
AAGTCCTAAGACCCAGCTTTATGAACAAGTGTATTATATTAAATACAAAATTGTCTTTTTTGCAAGCCCTGTTTTATGTTGAAGAGCATCGATAATTGTCCAATCTCGTCCTTTCTCTTTGTAATCTGCGGTTATCCGTCCATCCACGTAAGTCGTCGAGCTAATATCTACCATATGTTTTGCTTTAATAGTACGAGTATTTGGGTTTGGGTTTTATGTGAATGCAAAGGAGATCTTGGTTTTGTGTTATTGTTTGCAATATTCTTAGAATCATTGATGAGTTTTTATGTTCTGCTTTAATTGTAACATCCCATTATCCAATGTTAAGGGTTAGAACCCTAGAATAGTGTATTTGAGAGTTTATTGAGGAGTTAGAAAGTGCATTTCATGCTCATACACAATACAACATACATACACATATGATTATTACTCATTGCACACATTAAAATGATTGTACATGCATTCATTGACAGTTTCTTGGTATAATTGATTTATAAATATGATTTTTATAAAAAATTGTAGATTATTTGTATTGAAAATTGTTTTGTAGAGTATATTTATTTATTTAGAATTTTTGGTGAATTTTAGGAAATTTTCGAAATTATGAGTAATTTTTGGACTAGAAAAAATGCCAGATAGTAAGAGGATTAATAAATGGTAGTAGAAATAAGAGTTAAATGATAGTGAAAAATTTTATAAATGACTTTGGGATTTATTGACAAGTGTCATTGAAAATTGAGAAATAATTGGGAGAAACAATTAGAGTTGATTGGACTAGTTAAATAAGAGAAACTAGTTTAAACTCATAGAAATTGGACATGTGACAAGTGACAACTGTTACTTGCCAAACCCAGTCTTTATTCCCACGATTATACTTGAAAGACAATTTAATTATCTGAATCTTGCTTACTTCTACTTCTTCGTGGCTTTCTTCATCTTCTTCACGAATTTTCTCACCAATCTTCATCAACATTGAACTTTGCTCTCACGTTTCACTTGCTACTTTCATTTTGTTATCTTCTTCACTGTCACTAAAATACCTAACCCTACAACCTTTGACTGTTGATGATCGTGTGATATTGGAAAGTTAGGGTTCACGTGATTTTAAAGTGTTTGGAGTTTTAAACAAGTAAGTATCGTATGGTTCTTCATGATATGTAGAATGAAACATGCATCAAGATAGTTAACAATTAAATATTTTTAAAATGAGGTGGTTTATTTGCTGAAACGTGAATGAAAAACTAGGGTGTGCCGCATTTCTTGCTTTTGTATATTTGAAGATCAATATTTCATAAGATGGTGTTGAAATGATTTTTGAGATAGAAAGATCATTGAAAATGTGTATAGAACGAGTGTAGAAAATTCATGGAAAGATGATATGCGTATGTTCTATTTTTACCGTTATTACGTGAATCTCTTTGGGTGTTTTAGAGATAAAATAAAATGAGTCTAGAATTAAGGAAAAAGGAGTAATGTGATGTCGTGATATGGGAAAAATTAAAATGATAAGCTAGAGATGAAATGGGGGTGTTAATGAAGAAGAAGAAATGCAGAAAATATGAGGAATAAGTGTTGGATATGTTCAGTTTTTTTTGCTTGGATTAATTATAGATTTTGATTTGTTTATGGTTGAGTTGAGCTGAAATGGAAGTAAGAATGAAGAGGAAATAAAGAGGACATAAGTTAGAAATGATGGATTTACTAGAAGAGATGAAAAATCTGCAGTTTCGTAAAATTTGCAGAACATCGTCTGTCACAATCAGGGAGCCTCAGAGGAGCTGCATGATCGTGACAGAAAGGAAACCTCACTGGACTTGCATGATCGTGCTATCTGGGAGTTGCACAGAGAGGAAGATATCCTAAAATGCATGATCGTACACAATCATGATTGTGACAGTGAGTAACCAACTGGAAATGCACGATCATGATAGTGAGAGTGTAGTGATTTTTGACAGTTTTGAACATCTTTCACTCTTTTGACCATAACTTCTTCTCCGGATCTCCGATGGACTTGAAATTTAAACCACAAACTCGTCACACATTGTTTTTCCTCTCCACCAAATTTTATGGTCATCTGAATTCATTAGGAAAGGATTGATAATGATTGATTGATGAGTTTAGGATGAAAATGATGAAGTATACTGGAATTTCTTAAAAGGAGTGTTTTCACTGAATAGGCATCTGTATTTTAGCTATAACTTAATCTTTACATATCTAAATGGGATGATTTTAAGTTTATATTAAACTAGAGACATATAGATACAAATTTCATGAAGGAATCTAATTTTAATTCTGTCTTTAAAAGTTTCAAATTTTGAATCGAAGTTGAGTACTAAGTACTGTTGCAGTTTGAGAACAATTTGAAGTATTTTAAGTATAACTTGCAAAACACTTAACCGAATTGTATGAACTTGGTGTCATTAGAAACTTAAGACATAAAGGAACATTTGTTTAGAATAAGTTGTTTCTAGATACCTCAATTTCCTTATCTTAAAGACCGCGAAAAATTGACTCGAGAAATCTGTTTTGAGAAAAAGCTGGAATGATTGATTGAGTGATGAACTTAGAATGAATTTGTATTATTGAGGTGTAGACGTAAGTTTAAATTAGAAACATATGAGTTTTGATTCATGAATGATCATGAGATGAAAATAAAGGAAAAATACTTGGGATTGTCATTGAGTATGCATTATACATAATCCATATACATATTTGTGCATAAATGAATGCTTATAATTGTGCAAAGTTGTGATGTGTGTAAATGTGTATGTATTGCATGATTTAGAATTCTTAAATGCTATTCAAATTATGTGAGGAATTATCAATTCAAAAATAAATCATAAGTTAGATCTAACTAATAATTTTTTTTAACCAGTCATTCTTAAATCATCAAATAAGATATAATTCTCTATACTGCACTTTCCAGAAATTATCAAGAGAAGTTTAGACTCAGTTCTAATGATATGTAATCTTATCTGTAACCAGTAGGAATGTTGTTTTCGATAGACCCACATAAATAATATATATATATGTGTGTGCATATTAATCTAATTAAAAAATAGATAAAAATAGACAAAAGATAATGATAATTAAATAAATAAAAATGTAATAAATAAAAATGCAAAAATAAGTCGTAAAATAAATACTAGGATAAACATAAAACAAGATAAAGAGTTAAAATAAAAGATAAAACATGTAAATAAATATATACAAAAAAAAGAAACAAGCAAATAAACAAATCAAACAAGTCATTATAATAAAATATTTAGGTTAAGTAAGAAAAAAGGTAGGCTAAATCAATACGATGAAGGAAGTACTTATTTAAAAGTTTAGGTTAGATATAAAAAGAAAATATTTAATAGACCTACGAGAAAGATCAAAATCTCTTCATATGAGATTTTTTGTTTGTATTCTAGTATGTTAAAATTTTCTATTAAAAATATGTTTTTGATAAATTTGAATAGAGTCACATCATTCTTTATTAAATTACATGTAGTTTTTATTCTTTGTTAAATTACATGTAGTTTTTATTAACATAGATCGTAATTGGATTACCAGCACAGTGAAGTAAACACCGTACTTAGGGATAGAAATATAATTTAATTGGAAACTAATCAACTTTATTTTGCAAAGTCTACATTGACAATAGGATGACTGGAGGGCTACTGTTGCAGTGGGCAGGAATTCTTTTCCTTATTGGTTTGAATGAATGTGTCTTTTTTCCTTTCGTCGTAATATACACGTACCAGACAGACTCGAAACTAGATTAGTTACTGATTATGGCTTATAGATTAAAGATAGACTCTCTAATCAATTTCTTTTCCTTATTGGTTTGAATGCTTTTTTTTTTTTTTCCTTTCGTCTTAATGTACACTTAACATATGAACACTGAATTAGTCACTAATTATGGCTTAAGGATTAAAGATGAATTAATCACTAATTATGGCTTAGAGATTCAAGATAGACTCTAGTCATTTTCTATTTTAAAGTGCATATTACGACGAAAGAAAAAAAAAGCATTCAAACCAATGAGGAAAAGAATTCGTGGCCACTGCAATATTAGCCATTACTCCTCGTTGACAACCTAGACTTTGAAGACCGCTTCCAATTTTATCATTATATCAGTGATTTCCCAATTTCATTTCAAAGTTATATGATAGTAACTTATAAGGTTTACCACCCAAATTTTGCCACTGAGTGATTAGAGTCATTCAGCAATATAGCACGAGAGGTGATAACACTTTAACCCTCAAGTCTTACTATGGATTGGTGCCGAGGGATGTTTTTTTTCCCCGAAATTGATGCCTTTTATTTATTGTGACAAAGAAAATATAATATTCCTAAACCAACGTTATATATTTTTTCAAATTATTCAGTATCGACGTTAATTATAAAGAACAAGGAAAAAACGTAAAGGATGAGGACGTAAAATGGACGAAATAAAGAAATGGTGGAGTTATCATTAAAAGAGAAGGTATTGAGATTTTAATAACTTGAAATGAGGACTAAAATTTTTCTTCATCATTTGTAGTAGAAATGATGATTAGTTGGATGAAAGTTGAGTTAATTTGGTACTGTCATTATCATTCAACGTAGTTGAAAAGTATTGGACTATTTTTCAAACAATTCAATAAAATTTTTCTTAATAGTGAGATTTGAAAAAGCCTAATAATATATAACCTTACTCTTAATAAATAAAAAGCTGATTTCTAAATAATTTAACTATTCTTCAAGCATTAAAATCCTTTGTAAAAATAAGAATTGATTAAGTCACGAAGCGTAGACAATGTTGACGAATTACTAATGCGAGATATTGATTAGGAATGACAATAGATCAGGGTAGACCTGAGCAACTAATGATATTTCAGACTCGAGCCTAAAGGGCCTAAAATCCTTTGTAAAAGTAAGAATTGATTAAGTCACGAAGCGTAGACATTGTTGACGAATTACTAATGCGAGATATTAATTAAGAATGACAATAGACTGGGGTAGACCTGAGCAACCCATGATATTTCAGACTCGAGCCTAAGGGGCCTAAAGTAGGCCGGTTATTTTTAAAATTTTTTAAGAAATAATGTCATTTTGTTGTTGTCGGTTTGGCCTCGAACGAGACTTGGTCATCCTAAGCCTAGCTAGGGCAGGCCGAACTGAGTTCGGACTCAATTGTCATACTTAATATTAATGAAGTTTTTTTTTTCATTTTGTTAATAGAATAATACTCCATTACTCCTTGATCTAAGAAAAGACTACTGTTGTAAGGATAATGTTATAATTTTTTTTTTATAAATCAGAAGAATTTTATACATAAAATAAAACGTTCTGTACATGGCTATGACTACGGAATTAACGACCCATTGTTATCAAAAAATTAACACGACCTAATTTGATACTATTTTCACACACCCAATCATCATATTAATTCTACCTTTTTTGTTTAGCTTTGTTTTTTTTTTCCAAGAAACCTTCCCTAACTAATTGTCTATGTCATCATCTACGTTCTCCAGTAAACCCACAAGCAATCCACCATCATAACGTGCAAATTTTACTTCACAACCTAAACTATCATTCCAAGTCCGTAGAAGAAAAGTAGCAGCTGTATTATTTGCTGTCTAGTTAGGGATCCACGTGCATATTCTCATTTCTAAGCATTTTCGGGTGCCATCCAAGTAGTTTGTGCTATGTCGCTGAAAAGAGCAGTTAGCTTTTGTCTGTACCGCTTCTGCTGAATTGTCCAGTCATGTCTTTTGATTTTTCTTCGGCATTTGTGAGGTTGGTGCCCACCTAGATGAAATCTGACAAAAAAAAAAAAAAATCTCCTTCACAAAATTGTTAGAAAAATACAACCTTCCCACTCTTACCTTCCCCCGGTTTTTGAACGAAAATGTTCCATAACTTAAAAGATTACTTTAGCTTTTGAGGCTTTCCACCTTCATGGCCTCATCTTTAAAGGTTGTAGCATTTATTTCACCCAATAAGTTATTATTGTATTTGTTATGTTAAGAGTTAAGACCTCTAATTGTTCAACCATATAATAATACGGTCAAATTCGAAAATCACATCAAACAATTGGTGAACGTCAAGTTTTTCTCCTATTTATTTAGGTGTTTTTTTTATAGACCATCGTTATCGTTATCATCATGATGACACCTAATTTAAAGTTTTGCGATAAAGCGAGATTTGGAAAGGTCTGATATTACGCAACCTTATCCTTACATAATAGAGAGGTTGTTTCCGGTAAATTTACATACAGATATGACAATAAAAGAGTGATGCAGATTAAAAAGTAAATAAGTAAAACTGACAAGCTAAATAATTATGTAAATAAAATTATAATAAATACATAAATAAATAAAAATAAAAATATAATATAATTCAACTTTCAAAAATAAAATATATTTTAAAATTAAAATATAACAAAATATATTATCTCTTTATCTATAGAAAAGCACCAATACCTACATGAGAAGAGAGCAATAAAATATCAAAGAACTCGACTTTGACTCAAAAAAAATGTAGAAACACAAAACGTCTGAAACCATAAGATTATTAAGCATAAAAATTCAATCTTAACATAAACCTAATAATATCATATGCAAAGAGATCAACATAATCAAACTTAGAAAGCATTAAACACTAAATCAAACAAAGAAACTAATATCAAAAGCAAGAAATCATAAAGAACAGAAATTTCAGAAAACTCAACAAAATTCAGAAAACACAAAAGCAGAAGATACTGATTAATTAAGGACCATACCCGAAAAAAGGAGGCTGCAGAGAAGGAAGAGAGAGTGAGAGCGCTAAAAAAGAGGAAGAGTAACGATTACATTATTCAATCCTAAAAAAAAAAGAACCACCTGTTTACATACCTCATCGAAGAAGAGGACATAACTTTCATGAGAGAAAGGAGCAAGAGGATTGGAAGAGATCCAATACTCCTTCGTCGTCATCATCCGTGTCTTACAAAAAAAATGCCAGTAAGAGAGACAAGACGAGGTTCTCCTGTACTGGGATCAAGCCTTCATCTAAAAGGAAAAAATACAAGGCACAACCGCACTAGCCTAGCATTTAACCCACAAACATAATGTGAAGATGCTCATCCCACATCGGTGGGATGAGAACATAAGAGGGGGAGAGGAGCTTATAAAAGAAAGCCCTCTCCTCCCTATTTCAATACACCAAAAAACAAATATCCTCTTAAACAAATTAGAGGGTTAATTTGTAATCCCTATTTTGTTATAGTGAAAATTCTTCTCT
>JANZLX010000002.1:6710751-6721526 GCA_025531955.1 Erythroxylum orinocense | reverse complement strand
TAGTAATTCCTACATGAGATAACTTTAGTAATCTCAAGTCTAAGGATCAATTATACAACCATCATAATGAGATAATCTACAGACACACAAGTAATGTTCCATTTGGGGTTCTCATAATTGGGTCAATTCAGTGAATTTATTCTCTAATAAGCACCCACACGTTTATTTAAGTATCTCCATACTTTAATCTATGAGGTCGATTACTTTCTTCATTAGAAAGAAACAAATATGTGCTAATCTAACAATTTCATCAATACCCCATCTTGATGAATCTGTGACTAGGAACATTTTAGGAATAATACGAAAGTGCAATTTGAATCTCATAATTATAATCACATTATAATTTCTAATTACATAACAATTATTATAGGGATTTTATCTTTATGATTAATAATTAAATAATTAAAATACACAAAGATAAAGAATGTCTTTTATTGAATAAAACAAAATTTATACAATTAAATGTACAACCAAAATTCGCTGCAAGGGCATACACCAACATTAAGCGTATTATAGAAGGAACTAATTTGCTTAATAAGATAGCTATATGACTACATTTACCTTAAAAAAGATGCTATTGGATTATCAAGCTAGTTAGGATGCAACCTATATCATGTTAACCACTGTCACGCTGTGGAGAAGGAGCTATAATTTACTGTAAAAAATGTGTTAAAAAGATGAGGTATGCTGTTTTCTCGCAATCCTTACTGAAATATTCACTACGATTACATTGGAGTTGAAGTACTCAAACCTCTCTTGAACTTAAACTTTTCAAGAAAAAACAATATCGAATGAGAATATGACATACGCTAAGTACATTTGCAATGAAAACGAAATTTGATAATAATTGCAGAGATGAGAGGTATTGTCCTCCATTACTTTTGCATTAGATCCAATAAATAAGTTGAAATAATTGAATTTTATTTTCCTACCACGCATGTACCTTCAACATGAAGCGCCTAAATATATTTCGGCTACATAACCTCTATTATGACTGTGTTAGAGGCTAGTGGTAGGTCAATGTTCGATGATTGTGCAAGGAATGACGATAAGACCTAGAACAGGGCGGCAAAGTTGGACGCATACAAGAATCAAGGTGTCTCAATTCAATGGCGGAAGGTAATTCAGATGTGTAGAGCAATATAATTCAAGTGACAAAGAACCCATTTCTTAATTAAACTCCACACGGCCGTACATCCACACAAATTCACATCCACATGAACATAGTTCATAAATTATGAAACCAGTATACAAAACCCAGTACAAAACAAAATCCACTAACCAAAAACTCAAACACAGACGTAGAAGGAAGAAGGGAACTGCAAACGTAGAAGGCAACCGACAATGAGAAGGAAGGAGGAACGAAGACACAAAACGAAAAGGAACCCACAATCGGCGGCAAGAGAGAAAAAAATAGGTGAAAATGAGGAACCGAGGGGGGGGGCGTAGAGGGGGTTTCGTGGTAAGTATCAAACATTTAATGAAAATGATGTTGTCTGGTAATGACGTCATTTTCGATTTTACAAAAATGCTAAAGAAAAATCTAACGATGCTGTATAAATTTTAATTTTATTGATGGATATTATTTTGTCGGTAAATAACCAATGAAATAACCTCCCCGTCGGTAAATAACCCACAGATTATGTACGAACAACAGAGAAGGAGAAGGAAATTTTTGTATATCTTTTAGTTATAATACTATGGCTTTTATAGCAAAATACAACAGATATGCTAAGCCAAAAGTAAGGGAAAAAGATCTCAACAAATCAAGCATACACCAAGAATCAAGGAATCGATGATATACAGTATCAGGAAAATATCAGCTGCTGATATCGTAACAGCTGCACATATCTGCTGATATCTTAACATGCCCCCTCAAGCTGAAGACAGAGAAGGCTGAAGACGAAACTTGTCACGATGGCACAAACAGATTAGAGCCTAAAGGTTTGGTCATTATGTCAGCAATCTGATCTTGGCCTGATATAAATTTAATCTGAACCTTTTTGCGTTGTACTTGGTCTCGCACAAAATGAAAATCTAGTTCAATATGCTTCGTTCGAGCATGAAAAACTGGATTTGATGTCAAGTAAATTGCCCCAATGTTATCACACCACAGAGTTGCTGGTGAAACTTGATACCCAAGTTCGGACAGCAAGGACAAAAGCCACATAATCTCAGATGTAGCATGAGCAATAGAATGGTATTCATTTTCCGTTGAAGAGCGAGCAACAGTAGACTGTTTCTTGGATGGCCATGATATTAAGTTATTCCCCAAATAAATTGCATAACCAGATGTTGATTTTCAATCATCAGGACAGCCAGCCTAGTCGCTATCCGAAAAACATTGCAAATATATTGGAGAAGTATTAGAGAAGAAGAGACCCATAGAAGCAGTACCGTTGAGATAATGCAACAAACGTTTGGCTGCTATCCAGTGATCTTGTGTTGGTTGATGCATGAATTGCGCAAGTTTGTTAACTGTGAAGGACACATCTGGTCTCGTGAGAGTAACATGTTGGAGAGAACCAACCAGGTGTTGAAATTGTTCTCCATTAGACATGAGTTCACCACCATGCTTGGATAGTGGCGGAGTGGTAGCCGTAGGAGTCAAGGTGGCCTTACTGTCAATCATGTTAAATTGATGTAATAAATCATGGACATATTTCTGCTGTGATAGCACAATTCCAGAGGATGTCGGAAGCACTTCAATGCCCAGAAAATAATGCAACTTGTCAAGGTCTCTAACTGGAAACGCAGACTGTAAGGCTTGCAAAAAAAATTCTAACTTGCTAGAATCAGAGCATGTGAGCAGAATATCATCAACATAGATTAAAATAAAGCATTTAATATTGCCCTCCCTGTAAATGAATAAGGAAGTGTCTGCCTTGGAAGCTTGAAACCCAATATGTACCAAAAAATTACTCAATCTTTGAAACCAAGCACGCGGCGCCTGTCGGAGCCCATGCAGAGATTTTTGCAACTTACAAACATAATCCGGATGATTGGAATCAATGAACCCACATGGCTAAGCCATATATATATATCTTCCTCAAGGTATCCATGCAAGAATGCATTTGATATATCCAGCTGCCTAATCGACCATTTAGACACAGTAGTAAGAGACAATACTGTGCGAATTGTTGTTGCTTTGACTACCAGGCTAAAGGTCTCATTGTAATTAACACCAAGTTGCAGAGAGAAACCCTTTGCAACCAAACGAGCTTTATAACACTCAATATCTCCATTGGCTTTCCGTTTAATACGAAATAGCCATTTGTTTTCCACAATGTTGGTATGTGGAGGGCGAGGAACCAACTGCCAGGTTTTATTTTGCAAGAGGGCATTAATTTCACTTTCCATGGCCTGGCTTCAATGAAGATGAGGCTGAGCTTGATTGTAGGTCTGAGGTTCATGAGACAAAAAATCAAGCTTGGTTGTATAGATTAAAGCATGTCGTCTTTGGCTAGTGAATGGTCGAAGCTGCATTGTGTGAGTTCGTGTGGGGTTCTGTGGTAGAGTGTTTGGCAGAAAATGACTGGAAAGGTCGATTACAAGGTCTATAGCTTGTGGATTTTGTGGATTGGTATATGGGTCGAGTTGGTTGGGAGGGGAAGAAGATGTATCGGATGTAGGAGTCTGATTGTTGTTGGATGGAGGTGCTGGTGAATGGTTTGGATGTGGTAAAGTGTTTGTCATTGAATTGGACTCTACATGTAAATGTGTATTAGATAAAGTCATACCTGATTCAACTGGAGTGCCCAAGTGATGTGGTATCTGATTTGTGATGGAAAGCCAGGGTGTAGTAGGTAGAGGCGGAACTATACCTGTAGATAATTAAGAACCAAGAAATGTGTTTGAATCAAACTTGACATGTCTAGTTAGATAAACACGCTTGGACGTGGGATCTAGACAACGATGAGCATGATGGGAAGGACTTGGACCTAAGTAAATACACGGTATAGACCTAAATGAAAATTTGTGATTAGAATATGGTCGAAGAAATGGATAGATGGTACAACCAAAAGGTTGTTGGGCAAGATAATTTGGTGACGACTTATACAAACACATAAATGGACTATGATTTTGAAGAGTTGGTGACAGCATTAGATTTATAGATTGAACACTATTTTCAGCAGCATAGTTCCAGTATTGTAAAGGTAATTTAGCATGAGAAAGCAATGTAAGAGTGGTATCAATGACATGACGAATTTTTCTTTCTGCGGTACCGTTTTGTTCATGAGTGTAAGACCATGCTATCCTATGAATTATACCAGTCTGTTGAAAATATTTATTCAATTTTTGGTATTCCCCTCCCCAATCAGAATGAAAAGCTAAGATTTTGGAATTAAATTGACGTTCTACAAGAGATTGAAATTGAAGAAACATGGCATAGACATCACTTTTATTTTTCAACAAATATAGCCAAGTAAAACGAGTAAAATCGTCAATAAAAAGTGGAATATATTTATGACCTAAACTAGACAGGACAGGAGCAGGGCCCCAAACATCAAAGTGAATTATTTGAAAAGGACCCGTGCTCTTGTGTTCAATAGAGGCTAAGGAAAGTCTAGATAATTTGCCCAAGTTGCAAGCAGAACAAGGATTAAAATGGAAACTAGAGCAAGGTAAATTGAAATCTTTGATTATTTTGGACACAGTCCTACGGTGTGGATGACCCAAGGTAGAATTCCAATAAGAGAATGAAGGAACAGTGGCTGTCATGGCGGACATTTTTCTGAACATCCTCCAATCTTTTTGTTATAACTTCTTCATCCGATATCCAAATTACTTGGTTCTTAAACCAATAGCTTTATAAGACATTGATCTACATCTCCACGAAAAATCATATATTTCTAAAATGTATTGGTTGATGAGTTTAAGATGGAAATATGAATATGCTGAAGTATGATAACTGGGAGGATTTTCACTAAACATACTTTGGTAATTGGACTATATCTTGATTTGTGGACCTCAGAATGAGATTATTATTAATTATGATTACACTAGAGACATAAGGCTACAAGTTGTATGAAGTGATTAAATTCTAATTAGGCCTCTGAGAATTTCAAAATCTAATTTAAAGTTGAGATAAGAATTCTTAAGCTTTAGAACAACACAAGTAAATTAAGTATATATTTCAGTATACTAAACTAAATTGGATGAACTTGGAATCATTGGAAACTTAAGACATTGGAGAATAACTTTTTATAAGGAAGTGTTGTCTGATTTTGTCTTTTACCTTATCAGGTTAATTATGCAAAGTTGACCCGTAAGTATGTTATTAGAAAAATCTAAAGTGGTCAATTGGGTAATGAAATTGATTTCACATTGTTTTATTTTGCTCCAAATTATAAGTACAAATAATATTAATAAGGGCTTTGACATCTGATCGATTTGATGATGAGAATCACAATAAGATACTCAGAATTGTCATTGAACATGTATTGTGCATATTTTATGTACGTAGATGTGTATAAAGGAATATGTTTACATTTGTGAAAAAATGTGATATTCATAAATGTGTTGTGTATGTTATAGAGGAGCACATCGGACGCTAGTCGGACATTGCCAGACCATCCAGGAAATAGCTTCTTGAAGCGTACTGTGAGTCAACCTAGATGAATTTCCTAGGATTGATTTGATTTGAATTATTAAGCTTCCATTTATTCAATTGTTGTAATTTGTTTCTGAATTTCAGACTTAAAGTTCGAGGGGTAAATATTTGGGATTATATTGGAAGTGCTCTGATTTGTTTGATAATTTTCTCAACTTTTGTTGAATGCCGGACTTAGGTCCGAAGATTATGAAATTTTGATTGTATTATTTTATGGGAATTCTCAACGAAAGTTGAATGTCAGATTTAGGTCCGATGATTATGAAATTATGACTGCGCTTTATCAATGATTTTGATATATGGTAAATACTGAATTGTTGCATTTCATAAAATGTATGCTCAGATAAAGGCGTTGTGACTAGAATAGCCAGTATCAAACGCTTGCACGTAGAACTTTGCTTCGTAGTATATGATTTTGCATGTAGAGCCATGCTCCGTGATATATGTTTCTGACTAAGCATAATGGGTCAGTATTTGTATATGTGATATGTGATAAGCACTCGGTCACAACAATAATAATAAATGTGGAGTCTCATATGCATCTGTATTTGTGTATATATGTTCTGATTCACAATAATTAGATGATGTGCGATGACTGTGTGAGTATTTAGAATATACATGTTCTGCATGAATAATTACAAAATATGTGATTTGTGTATATGAATCCGATGAAATCATCAATCATGGTTCACTCATTGAGTTCGCAACACTCATAAAAAATTGCAACGTGGCTTTTCAGGTTCAGAGGATTTATCCAATTATAGATCAATTAGAGTTCAACTACTGCGAATGAGCATGAGCTAGGGGTCAGGATCAGTTTGCATCTGCATATGTATTTCGTTATGTTGTACTGAAAAGTGTAATCTTAAGTGTTGTACAATGTGTATGAAAATGGTTTTTGAAATGTAAAGATATTATAAAAAACAAGTATTTTGTTCTGTAATAGGCCTAAGTGATTACTGAAACTTTGATGTGGGTCAATAATGATTGTATCTTTTGTGATTGAAATTGTTATAAATAAATCGGGCCGAAATTGATTATCGATTTTTCACATATGCATTTATTGTTTAAGAAAAATTGCAATGGGATTCGACTGTTTACTGTTTTGGCATGCTACTCTTGTGGGATTCCTACTCAGATATGACTTAGGATGTTAGGTACGTATCTTACGAGAGTGGGGTGTTACAAATCGTCTACTCAGGTTAAATAAGTTTCAAAGTATAGGAGCCATAAAGCATGGCTTAGAAAAGTTGCTAATACTTTAAGTTAAGTTTTAAAAGAAGCTAGAGATCTATAAAAACACATTAAAGGAACATTGACAATGAGCAGAGCAAAGAAGGCTAAAAAATGTTCTCGATGACTTAATGGTGGAACCTTACACAAGGATCAAAGCTTTGGTACTTTAAGAGACTAAAGTCAAACATATGGTATTGATTCAAGTGGAGGAGTCAGCTTTCAAAAAAGGTCATATAATATAAGTAGTGGTAGACTCATAAGTAAATAAGAATCAATCTTTTGTTAGGTTTATAGACTGAACGAACATAAACAAATTGAAACATATACACACTAAAATTTATAAAACAAAGTTAGCATTAGTTTACTTTCAAAATAGACATAAAAAATGTGTTTTAATTGTTTAGTGTTTTATTCTTTTAAGATGATATTTCTCTTTAATTTTAGGGTGTTATACCTATAAAAAGCTTTTTTATTATTATAATAGAAAATTTATTATTTCCATTAATCAATTAAAAACATTGGAGACCTTGTCTTTTAAGGTAACTTTTGTTTTAGGTTTTATAAAATCAATGATCTTATCTAGCTTGTTAGTGGTGATCAAACTTTAAGATCTTATTACTACTTATCATTTTAAGAAGATTAGAGCAAGAAAAAGATAAGAAAACACAAAGGAAAAAAGAATGGAGCACTCACGGCGTTATCATAGTTGTGAGCATTGACTCACGATTATGACAAGGTGTCTGATGGTTGTGAGACACCACTCACGGCCGTGAGAAGGTGTGTCACAGGTGTGACATAATGACATCTTATCATTTTAACATAGTTTTTAGTATAAAGCAAAACAAGGTGTGACGGCGGAGGTTAATGAAAGTTTTTGAATGTTTTCGGTTGGCAGAAACAGGAAGCTTCGGGAGAAGATGAGAAAAAGGGGGAAAGCTTTCAACCTTGTCGAGACCTATAGGGGGCTAGCTTCCTAATGCCGGTTTGAAGGTGACATCGACATTGACGACTCGGTTAAGTACTCCTTCCTTTTATTTGTTGTTTCTTTCTCTTCTTATGGATTGATTGTGTTATTCTATGCATATGGGTTTAGGTTTTGTGAATGAATGATCGTATTATTGTATAATTTGGTTGTTCATGCATAAACCTATAGCTAAAATTTCAATATAATTCGTAATTATTATATTTATGATTCATTTGTAACACTTAATGGTTCGTAATTATTAGAGATAACATAACTTAGGTTGAATGACTTGAGCATATGTGGTTATTGCTTAGATTAATTGGTTTTCCTAATTCGTAATGGGACTACCCAATTGAATCTAAACATGTATCTTAGGTTATTTAGTAGTTAGATTTAATTAAATATCGTATCTTAACTAAACAAGACCTAAGGGAAAACTTGGGTTAATAGAGCTTACCATTAACCTACGATTAATAGTTCAAGGAGAGGTAAAAGATCAACAATTTAATGAAATATGTTTAATTACGGTATAGCCAAGATTAAAGCAAAAATGGACTCCTAAAGAATTCACCAGTTTCATCATTTTTGCATGTTATCTTTATTTTGCTTTTGTTAGTTTGCTTTGTTTTATTTTCTTATGATTTTGGAGAGTAAGGACATATTCCTTAATCATGACTTCCTTTAAAGCCTTAAACTCCTCCTGGCAATTGGTATCCCATCCTTAAACTCGTCCTTTCTTGAGCATGTCCATTAAGGGTGTCACAATGGAAGAGTATCCATGGATGAACCTACAATAGTAGTTAGCCAAAACAAGGAAGGATCTTAACTCACTCACCTTCTTTGGTAGCTCCTATTTGAGAATAGCTTTCACCTTTGATCCATCCATCTTTAGCTTGCCTTGTCCTACGATATGGCCCATGAACACTACCTCCAACATCTTAAATGCACACTTCTACTTCTTGACATATAATTCATTGTCCCTCAAGGCTTGGAAGACACATTGTAAATTTAGAGCATTCTCCTCCAACAATTTGCTATACACACAATATCATCTAAATAAATAATAACAAATTGGTCCAAGAAAGAATGTATTTCCTTGTTCATAAGTGTGAAAAATTTCGTGAGAGCATTAGTGAGACCAAATGGCATGAATAAGAATTTGAAAGCTCTATGTCTTATCACACAAGTAGTCTTTGACTCATCTCCCTCCGTAATCCTTACTTAGTAGTAATCTGTTCTTAAATCAAGCTTGGAGAATCATCTTGCATCTTTAAGTTGATCGAACAAGTCATCTATTCGAGCAATGGGATACTTATTCTACATAGTTATCTTATTTAGTGCTCGATAATCGATACATAATCGAAGTGATCCAACGTGTTTCTTTTGCAATAATATTGGCGCACTATATGGGGCCTTAAAAGGTTGGATATATCCCGCATCAAAGAACTCCTTTAATTGTCTCCTTAACTCTTCCAACTCTGGTGGTGTTATACGATAGGAGATTGTGACAGGGGGTTTGGCACTAGGTTGTAGCTTGATTTTATAATCCACCTCTTTCTTTGGTGCTAACTTCTTTAGCAACTTGGGTGGCATGACATCCTTGTACTCTTTAAGGACACAAATAGTCTCCTTAGGCAACTCTTCGAGAGTAGTGGCATTTTCCTCCTTGAGCGCCACTAAGAATGTTAACTCCTCCTCTTTCACTCCTTTAAAGAGTTACATGGTTGAAAGGGTCTTCGTCTTCGTTGGTACCTATTAGGAAAATGGTACCATGTTGGTATTCCCCTACTTTATGATGCACATGTTGTTTGTATATGGGATTGGAATAGCTTTTATTTTATCTACAAATTACATGCCCAACACCACCTGCAAATCATCCATGGTAACAACAAAGAAATCTACAAAACTATGCCACTCACCTATATAGATTTCAACATTCTTTACCAATCTACACATGTTTTTAGCCTCCGAGTTCACTGCCTTAATCCAACCATCGGTTGGTTTTTACTTGATGCGTAACTGCTTGGCTTCTTTTTCCTTTATAAAGTTGTTTATAGCATCAGTGTCTACCAAGACTCTCGTACTTTATCCATCAATCTCATGTCTACAAGCAATTGCCCTTTCTTCTTAGTTTTTGACATCTCCACTTAGGCATTCATGGCATGAAGGACTTCTAAGGATCCACACCTTCCTTTAGCCAATTTTGAGGTTTCTTCTTCAAGTGAGGTAAACTTGCTCTTTTTTAGATAATCTATAATTCAATGAGGTTTGTCATAAAGATAACACTTCAATGTGGGACATTCTCCACCCTTTTCTTTATGACCCTTGCTTAAGCCCTCTTTTGGCTTGCCACTCTTTAAACTCCTTCTTTTCCTTGCATTCTCTCTCCCCCACCCTTGTCATTGTCACTCTTTTAAGACATCCCTTCTTATTTCATAAAGGGATTTGGCTACCATGATGTCATTAACAAGGTCTTGCACACCTCTGCTCTCTAACTCTGTCTTGATCCACTATTGTAAGCCATCACAGAAGGCAAAGAAAGCTTCCTTAGCAATATCTCTTAAAACTCCTAGACATATTCTTAAATACTCTTCAATTGTGTAACCCTTCGCAACTTGGTTTGAGCTTCCTTCTTTACATTGTAGGGATAAAACTGCTTCTTTAACTCTTTCTTGAAGTCATTCCATGTGTTTATGGTGCAGGTCACCTTCTCAATATTGTTGTATCTTTTCCTCCATCATATCACACCTATGTCTACAAGGTAGAGGGAAGCGCTATCTATCATCTTGGCATGATTCATAATGCCAAGTTCCTTGAATTATTGCTCCATACTCCAAAAGAAGTTATCGATATCCTTTGCATCCCTTGCTCCTCCAAAATCCTTAGTGTTGGACCCCGAATTTTTATTGGACGTTAGAATTATTAAATGAGTGTTTAAGTATGCATGTAGTGTGGGTAACA
>JANZLX010000002.1:6649859-6667726 GCA_025531955.1 Erythroxylum orinocense | reverse complement strand
TAAATGAATAAATCTTATGTTTTATTATTGAACATTTGTTTTAACAACTTACAATCAATAATAAGAATCTTTTAAAAAAGGATTATATTTTTACTTTAAAAGTTTATTACTTTTCTATTTTATTAAAATTAGAGTTTCAGCTACTTTTTATAGTGTGATCTGCAAATGTTCAATTTTCAATTAAAAATTTGATTAGTTATTCTTACAGCGATTATTAAATTTTAAATGTGATTCTTAAAATTATTCATTCTTTCCTTTTCTTTTTAAAACTCTAGCAATTCCAACCAAAGATTTCAAATGTCTTCTCCTGCTCTGTTTTGCATGATCTAGTAGTCGTGTCTTATCTATGGCCACGAACAGCAGTTTTGATGACCTTTTGGACAAATACACACTCTATAGTCTATACTTACATTTATTCAGGCTGAGATGAACCAGTAACTTCTTTAGTTTAGTAAGATGGGCCTTTTTTTTCTTCTTTGGTGACGCGAAATTGATTATGATGTGATTTCAGCTAGAAAATCTTCATAACTTGAAGGGTTTCTAACTCTTTAAGGTACAATTTTTGGAGCTTTATACCAACAAAGCAGATGTTACTTGATCATGACGTTCTTGATATGTGAAAAGGGTAAAGCCGTCTGAGTTCTTTGTTTGTTTGAACTGTAAATTAAGAAACTGAAATAGGCAAAAAGATGATGTATTACATTGGATAGGAGTTCCTAACTTTTTTTAATTTATGGTAAATATTGATGTGACCATACAATCTGCTTACTAAAAGTTGTTTGACTTCAGCTTGGATAGTGAAGCCTTTATCTCAAAGCAAAAGAAACCAAAGCTGTTGCCCTTTAAGGCTTTAAACCTTCTCAGTGCTTTTTTCTTCAATGTAAGAGAACAGGGGACCCTGGCCTAGTTTGCTGTACACATCAAATCACATGGAGCATAAATGAATAGAGCTATCTCATGAGGTTATGAATTCTGCATGTAACCAAAGCAATCAAGACCAGCTTCTCGTTCTTGTACAATGTCGTTGTGAGGGTAAGGTGAGAATTGGTGTTCTGTTCACTTTCGTCCACTTCATATATGTAGTCTTTATGGAACACAACTTGTGGTCCATTCTCTGCACATACCAAAAAGGGTCCCAGGGCTAGAGTTAGCTGTCAGGGACAAACAAGATGCCCTGTTCAAAGGGTACTCGTGAACAAATCACCGAGCCAGTTTTCTTTTTGCACTGGAGAAGTGAAATTCAAGTACATTGTTCACCCTAGCTATAAAACTATCAGAGTATCATTTTTGTTTATATTTTTAATATTATTTTAAGAATCATATCAACTTCGGATCAAGAAGAATGCCAAAAATGGATCGATCTTCAAGAAATAAAGAAATCTTAAGTTCACGAGGAACATAATTTTACACTGAAAAGAAATTTTGATTGGAATATAAAATCACATCAAAGCGCCCTTTTTGGAAGAACAGGACGAACATCTTCCCACGAGACAACTACATGACAAGTTCTGATACTATAGATTAGGGCCCCTAATGTTCCTTATGGTTTCCCACTTTATACAAAGCACATAACAGAGGCTCTGCTGGTGTTCGAAGTATGGGGAAAGTGAAATTTTTGCAACTTTTTTTTTTTATCTTTTCCATTATGTATCTGCCTCTGCTACCACCCACCAACAACGCAATATTGTAGAAACCAAACCACGTTATCGGATCTTTTACAGCCTGTACTGTTTAGAGAAAAAAAGGAATATTGAAAAAAATGCAAGAACCCTCGGATTCTAAAGCCAAGCAATTTGTTGTTTTTTTCTTACAAGTGATGATAAAGTTGTTTTGACTCTACCATCTCAATCATATAGAACTTTACAGTACATGTTGAGCCTAAATCCACCGAGAGGAGAGGGATGGTGGTGGAGGAAAAAGACTTTAGTGTCATTTTATTCTTTGGTCCTCCTCTTTGTCAGACTCCTTATCCAACCTTTCCTCACCTTGACTCCTTCTGCTTTGTTGCCCACATGGCACACACTTCCTTTGCCAGACCTAGACCTAGACCTCTTCCATCTGACAAGCTGGAACAAGTGACCAATCTGCTTCCGCCACCTCAAAGAGGCATGCGGTTTTGCATGCTCTATCACACTCATGCTATCCACCGAGTCATTGGGTTTCTTGTTTTCTTCTTTGGTCACAACATGGCTCCAAGTCTTGCCACATTCTTCGAGAGGGGCCTTAGAAACAGGGCCCTTCTCCCATGAAGCAACTCCATTCTCTTCAAACTTGATTGAGATGAACGAGTCTGCATTAAAGAGTATGCCTAAGTTGAGCCAATCGCCACTTTATATGCAACAGACACTAAAGCTGAGAAAAGAAAAGATCACAAAATGGCCACTTTACATGCAAGAAAGACACTCAAACTAGAAAAAGAAAAGATCAGACAAAAGGATTTCCGATCTTCAACAAATAGCTTATGCTTAGGATTTGATTGAAAGGAACTGACATCGAATTGAAGCTAGAGGGGTCCCTCTTTAGATTTTCTTGCCGTGAGATCATGCAAGGCCTATCTGTAATTATGCATATGCTACTAAATTCAGTTGCTAACCTGCTGCTTAATTATAAGAAAAGTTTCGTATATCTGGAGCAGCCACTAAAGATCGTAATGTAACATCTATTCTTTTAAATACAGTTTTCCATGGAAGGTCGTAGGTTGGTTACTAGTCAGATAATTTAAACTGTTCACAAGTTCATATTCAAGCTGCAGATGATTGACGTCTTTCCTCGCTTCATTATATATATATATGGCTATTGTTCTGATAGAGTGGCTTCTAACTATTATCAGAAGATATAATATCAACCATGATAAGAATCTAAATCCATCTACCACTCGTTTTCCATGAACATAAACTATTACTTAGATTTGACCCCTCTTTTGTCAGCATTAGGCATATACAGACACGCTATAGGACATGCTTCGTTTCAGTTCCCTCATGTTACTGGAACTCTAGAGCAAAAACAACCCGGGAGCATTGGAAATCGATCTAAAAAACAGAAAAGACACTAATAAAAAGACCAGATTAATAAAACACAAACACACACCTTCAAGGCTGGTGGAGGCATCGTAATAATCATCAGGCAAGTTGTCGGATTTGGAATGCCGGAATTCAAGTCGATGAAGAAGTGAACCAAAAGCAAAGATCTTGGGAAGGTTGATGGGTGGCTTCTTGTGTGCAACACCTTGTTGATGATGATTATTTCTATTATGAGCTCTTTTAGTGCTTGAAGAAGAAGGTGGACGACTTTGCTTTGCAGCCAATACGATAAGCCTCTCTCTGAGACATATTGCACAGACCCCTATAACAAGCTCTTTAGGGTGGAAACAACAGAAAGAGTTGTCTTCTCTGTGCCTCTCCTGCCTGTCCATATTATGGTGAAGAACAACAATGTGTGAAGAGACTACAGACTTAAAGAACTAAAGAAGGATAGATAGATCATACAAAAGTGAAGTCAGGAGAGAGAGAGAGAGGAATAGTTCTTTGTACAAGACTATGTGTGTGGGCTATATATACATAAATATACACACACACACACCCACAACTTAGGAAGTGAAAGTGGAATTTACAGGGACGGCTTTCTGGTAAGTGAAGTCTGGAGAAAACAGGAGGCGGGTAGTGTCTTTCGGTGTCTAAACACACAAGATGATGCTTATACTATACAAATCACGAGACTTGAGACCAAAACTTACCCTAATTTAACCTTTCAATATGTTAAAACAGTTTTGTCTCTTCCTTTCCAACAAAAAGTGGCAGAAATTTACAGTTCAGGCTTAACAATTTCTCGTTGGTAAACAAAACGCCGGCCTATCACGGTCACTTGAGGTTGGGTGCTGTGGAATGGGTCTATCGGTCTAGAGTCAAACTTTGCAACTCCCACATCATATCGGAACCATAAAAAAAGATTATTCTTTTATTATCTACTGTTTTAATTCTTCTCTATCGCTGAAGAAGGCGTAATGTAAAGCATGTGAGAGCTACTAAACTGTTCTGTTAGGTCTTAGGTGCAATGTTCATAAATGCGGGCGTTCCATATGACTCCACGGAGTTGTAGAATTATTAGTGGTCATCACAAGAGCTTTCACTATGTTTTCAAAGTGATTGACTTGGACTTTGATCATTAGCTTATGGAAAAATGATCCCAAGTCCCGGGAGATATTTCCGATTATTCTAACCTTAATAAACAAAAACGATTCGTTTCAACTCATCACAATATTTCCATAAATCGTTTTAATGACGGATAGATAATGCAAGTAGCTCTGTTTCTCAATAATGATTTGATAAATTGGTTTAAACCAAATAATGATACCAAAATCAGTAAATACTTTATACATTTAAATAGCATATATATTTATTACTAGTTTTGAGGGAGTGGCACACTAAAAGTCTCCTCAAAAAGTGATTGAAACAAACAAACTAAAGAGCACATGGGAAGAAGGGGGGTTTGTTTCCAGTTTGGCTGGCTTTAAGTACAGGTTCACCTTATTGGATGTGGAATTTGTGGGTCTCCTCCTTGCCAATCCCATTCTCAAATTAGTCTTTTGCCCCCTCCCCTTTAAGTTAGCCACCATCTTCTTTACCCAACTGCCATTTCCCACGACTTTTAATTCCTTCTGTATTATCTAACTCTGGGGTCCATTGATGCTCATGATGGCTTGAAAAAGAAGCAAGTATAACAATTTTAGGAATTTATGCAATTGACTCCTCTTGGAGTCGTTAGACACAAACTCAAAAGTTTGCTGATTCAATATTGTTATGTGTCACAATCTTTGATAAACCAACGCAATCTGCTCCTGTTTACCATCTTTTAATACGTACACTAAGTCCATTTGTTCAACACTAATGATTCAACATTCAACAAGACTGAGTAAAGTTCGAGAAATCAAGGACTCTTCCAATGTTCTCTTACAAGAGACTTTCATGATTTAAAGAAAAAAAAAACATTATGAGTAAAAAGCATTCAAAGTCCAAACCAAGCTCACTAACCAAATTCAATTTGACTAAAACTAAACTCAAGCTCCAACGAATTTTATAAAAGTCTAAATCCAACCTAACGAACAAGCTTGATTTTTTTGAACATGCTCCAAGCCCCGGCTTCAATCGTGCTTGAGATCGAACTTGGACCTATTAAAATTATTGCGATAGGGCTCCAGAGATTCAACCCATTGTCATTCCTAATTTTTGGTTTGTGTTCCGCATGCATATCACCATTTCATCTCATTCATTTCTGTATATGCTTAGTTAAATATCATGTATAGAACAAAGGCTAAATCGCTGCTTATATTGGTTAACAAACAAGCAACCAAAATATATCGGAGTTCAGTGACCAGATTCTTACTGCTAAACCTTCTCCATGGGCTCTACCGAATAAAATGGTACCCAGAATGCAGAAGCTCAAAATCAAATTATAAAGTCAAACTTGCTTCAAGAAAAGACATGATTTAAGGTACTACAGAGAGGAATGGAAATTCCAAACAAAATGCAAGTGAGGAAAAGTAGCATATTACACCAATGAGAAAAGAAAAAGAAGCATTCTTTCAACAGTAATTCTTGGTTATCATCATAACAAAGGTAGGATTTCTGTTTTCCTCAGACGCATCATTCATATAATTTAGAAAGGTCTTCTGAGAAAGCCTTCCTAATCGCCTCTCTCTTGATTTTAAGAGCAGCAGTAACTAACCCTGATTCAGGAGTCCATGGAGTGGGAAGCAACTTAATCTTTGCAGGAATCTCAAACTTCTCCAGGCGTGCCTGCTTGGCTGCCTGCAGATTAATAAGATAAATAATAAATATTAAAGATGCTTGTCTTTCTCTTGTGCATTCACGTTTTTGCATGGCAGAGATGTCGGGGTGAAGGATTTCAGAAAACAGTATGCTTTCCTAATGTTCCAAGAAGAGAACATCAAGACTCTTGACAATTTACAAGTAGATTAATGGAAGGAAAGATAGATGACCAGCAAAAGCAAGCAACCCAGCCTACATATGTTGCTCTATGCATGTACCCGGGTATACCCGTGATCATCTTTTTGCTCTGTAACATACTGAATTCCTTATTAATTCCATTTTTTTCCTTCTCAAAAAAAAATAAATAAAAGGCAAGCAAACCTTTTAAAGTTGTGGGATAACCAAAGTCATATTCAGGAAGGCATACCTTCACTAGTGATGCTTGCACTTCCTTGATTGTTTCTTGTTTCCCACACAAGTCTGCGAAATCTGAGAAGGTGATTCCTTGATTTGAAGCCCATTCTGCCAAAGCTGGTTGTGCAGCCACAATGAGGGCTACACAGTAACTATGGAATGGGTCCGCATGCAACATTATATTGTCAACATAGGGACTCACAATAAGAGCAGCCTCAACCTGTAAGAGAACCATTAATCCTAAGAAACTCAGATCACAAACATGGAAGTTATAGCCCATTTTACCTTTCCTAAGGAGACATATTCCCCATGTTGAAGCTTCACTATATCCTTCTTGCGGTCAATTATCTCAAGACAGCCATCAGCATGAAACTGCCCTATATCCCCTGTGTAGAACCACCTCATCCCCCTCTCGTCAACCTTTCAAAGGGGCAAAACACACGATGAATGGTAACTTTTTGGTAGCTAGAAATGTTTTGCTACAGCAGGTGGTTCCATAAATTGAAAAAGGACACACTAGATTTTACCTTGTACACTTCTTTTGTTTTCTCTTCATTCTTGAAATACCTAAGGGTAACATTTGGACCTCCGATAACTATTTCTCCACGAGGCATTGGTGAATCAGTGACTAAATATCCACCTTCAGGCCAATCTATTAACTGAAGCAAGTATTTATCATTATATGTCTTGTTGATTTAAGAATGGAAAGAACCTCAGATTGACAAGTTAGAATTGGAAAAGTTTCATATACGGGAGTTAGACAAATGCCAAATCAAAATAGAAGCCAAAGGAATCTCTAACGTTTTTACCTTAAGATAGGAGCTCGGAAGTGGATTACCAACTCGACCTACAGATGTATCATCAAACTCAGAAAAGGTCCCACCAGCACAAGTTTCAGTCAGACCATAGCCTTGACCTATTGGGGCCCTGCACAAAAACCATTGATTGCAACTTTAAGGCAGGAGATGAGGAAGGCACTAAACAAAACAGTAATGTGAATATATCAAATTGAGCTACTCTTAGCCTTTGAGACTTTATGTGGCAAATTCTTTTAGCTTCAGATCTTCATCTTGTTTTTTGTGATACTGTCCTTGGCATATGTACAGAAGAAACTAATATTTCAATCAATTCCAATCGAACACATCCAGACTTCCAAGTTAACATTTCGTACTCACAAAAAGGCAGCTAAGTTTTTCTAAATTTGTACTAACCCAAGACAGATGTTGATAAATCTTTGAGTATCACCAGAAAGAGGAGCACCACCAGAAAGCAAAAAGCGAACGCGTCCTCCCAAAACTGCCTTAACCTTTCTAAACACGAGGAAGTCCCAAAGAAGCATTTCTAGGCCCCAAGCTCCAAACCAACTACCATTAAGGGCAGACAAGCGACGAGCATAAGCAAAGTCAAATAGAATCTTGCTTAGTCCACCCTTTGTATCTACCTGAAGCAATTAAAGTATTCATCAGTACTCTTGCTTTCAGACGAAACATGGCAGTCAAAAGTAGGCATGTGGAGCTTTTTCACTCCAAAATTCTCTAACCTTCTTGCACACCCCATTTCGAACACGATCAAGAATTGCTGGAACAGCTGCCATAACAGTTGGCTTCAATGCAGTGGCATCCCCCTTTGTTCCCTTTTTTATCTTGTTGGATGTATCTGTAAGTGTTAGGGGAGTTCCATATCCTATAGCACTTCCTACTCCGGCAACTATATTCTGTAGATATCAAACATGGGTGTTGGTTACATAAGAATGGATGAGTTAAATAGGAAAAAGAAAAAAACAAAGCTACTTATGAATAAAAATTCAAAATAGATGCCCTGTACCTCAGCAACTAATTCAAGGATATGAGCCAATGGAAGGTATGCCAAATATACATCGTTGCTCTCAAGACCAGGAACTATTGTCCTGACAGCAGAAACTACAGCCAGGACATTAGCATGTGTCATCATCACACCCTGCTCAAGATGACTATGATCAGAATAATTTCAGGCTAACAAGACGTAGCTAATGACCCAAATAATTATCAGAAACCTTGCAAAATAGAAGATATCAGGTGGACAGATCAATATATCATAGACAGCTTAAAACCCATAATCAGAAAGACTATACCATGCATAATATGAATCCAAAGAACCTTTAAAACAAGAACAATGCCCAAGATGGGCTCCAACCATCAGTTCGTCCCCTTCTTTCACAAAGAATAACTGCCAATTTAATGAGGAACTTTGCGTTCCAGATGGAATACAATGTTAGGCATGGAGGATGATTAGGGAATGATCCAGGAAAGAGACCCGTTAAATTTCCTGGATCATATCTAAGAATCAACAACATTTTACTCAAAAACAGTGAGAGGGAGAGGGAGTGGGAGAGGGAGAGGAGAAAGAGAACTCCACGAAAGATGAGCCACAACAAAGCCAGGATAGATACATTATGTCATCCACCATGCGTTTTGGGGACTGAATCATTTAGATGTCACATGAGTATCCAATATAAGTCAAGAATCGCAAGCAACGATGACAAAAGACTCAATACCTAATTAAGGAAAGTCAAGACTATGGTAAAGTAGAAGACCGCAACACATTATACATGATTCAAACCTTAGGCATCCCAGTGCTCCCACTTGTATACATTACGACTGCAACATCAGCAGATAGAGGCATATCAGGATCAACAGGATTTTCTCGGCCAAGTTTTTCCACATTAGCAAGTGTTAAGATTTGCAAGCCACCACTCTGCTCCACTGGTGATGCATTAGATGGAATTTCATTATCCATGCATATGATACGTTTAACAGTGTTAAGTTGTCCACTTATGTCCACAAGTTTTTTCAGTTCTTTGTTCCCACAAATCACAGTTGTAACTTCTGTCTGAAGAGGAACAGAAACAATTAGCAATGAATCATTGTACAGATGTCAAATAAAATTCCTAGTCAATAAATAAAAAATTGAAGCAATACGCAATGTTAAAAAGCTGGTAAAGAAAAGAAAGTAGCATCCCTAACCCTAAAGGATGCAATACAAGTAAGCTATTAAATTTGTTTGTTGGATCGGCTTCCCAGGTGGTTATTACAAAGCATTGCTAATAGAAGAGATCTCTATAACTAAAAACAAAAACATAAGGATCCAAAAATGATTGCACTTTGTCAATGAGGATATTCCTGTGTGAATTGAAGAGTAACTGTTTGCCAAAATACAAAGCAATACATCAACAGGAACCTGATCAGTGGTTAGGGAAATTAAATTCTCAAGTTTCATGTCAAAAAATAGTATCCAAAACCACCACATAGTTGTCCAAGACTCGGTAATATCATTTCCTTAAAGATCATAATCATGCCTTGTTTAGCCTCTAAAACCAGGTTCATAGAGAATAAAAATAAGCAACTACTGAACTACTCTGTGCTTGAACTTCAGAAATAAGTGAGACGATTTTGAATGTCAATAATAATGTGCTTCACTAACATGTCACAAAATTTGGATAAAGGCCTTCGATAATTTCAGAGCAAAGAACATCAATATCTTATTAGCCATCACTTGATAAGTTGCTTTTCACTTGCTCAAGTATCAGACTGGGAGTTCCACAGTAAAGCATGGGAACATTTTCACAGGTTCCCTGCATTAATTTCACTAATCTCGCTAGGGGATACTGTCAAAAGGTATATGCAAAATTTGATACCTCTGGTCTCTTATTTCAATTCAAAGTCCACAAATATTCTAAATTCCATCTGGCTTCAAAATGCGCACAACAATAATCGACACGAACACATACAGAAAGAGAGAAAGAGGGAGAGAACCTCATTCAATGAGTGGCATAATGCAGCGTCTCCCAAAGAGGCATATATAGTAACCACGCTGACATTGCGTCTAAAGCAACCCTGGGATGAAAAATCCATCAATTAATTAGATAGGGCTTGTGAAAAAAGTTGCATTTACTGAAACTAGCAGACGATTTTTCTCATTGCTTTGATGCTACATTACATAAACCGCTGCATATGAATGAGCACGTTTCATATGACATCTATTTCTTCTATACAAGTTGACAAGGAAGCCGCGACAAGAAACATCATAATAGGGGATTAATATAAACACACACAAAAAAGCACATACCCACCTGCAAGGCAATAAACCATTCTGCTCTAGTATCAGCAAATATTGCCACACGCTCTTCCTTTGCATGTCCAACCCGAGCCAAGCCAGAAGCAAAGTTGCAGACTGTCTCAAACACTATCTCATACGTCAACCACTCATACTCTCCGAGATGAAGCTTCTCAAAAGACCTGCCATCTTCACTCACTTCAGTCTCCCTTGTGATCAATTTCCGAGTTCCAAGCAAGTACTTATCTCCATGCTTCTTGCATGCATGTTCAAAAAGTTCAGCAAGAGTAGATACACCTTCCCAAGCTGTTTCCAAGGGGACTTCAAACTTAGTGTTTCTGATTGCATACCCTGGTTCTCCACCAACATCAACAGGTACGCCACGTTTTTTCACATTCTTGCTTCTCCGAAATATAAGAGTAACTACGAGAGGAACAAGGGCACCAATTATATAAGCACTCATCTTTGAGGACAACGCTCTGCCAAGTTATTCCTGAGAACAAATTCCCACATTTAGCACATCACACGCAGTAAGCTAGCGTCAAA
This sequence comes from Erythroxylum orinocense, assembly GCA_025531955.1. Lineage (NCBI taxonomy): Eukaryota > Viridiplantae > Streptophyta > Magnoliopsida > Malpighiales > Erythroxylaceae > Erythroxylum > Erythroxylum orinocense. Next base: position 6,656,909 of record JANZLX010000002.1, on the reverse strand, counting down.
TTATGTGCTATTGCTAAGAAACTGAAAAAAAAAGAAACACAGAATCAAAAGCCTCAAATAAGCCAAAAGAAAAAGATCAAGTAATTACACAAATAAAATTTCATTTTATCATACAATACTCAAGATTTTAATTTATATGTTACAAATTGCTATCATCTTCTACATCCAACGAAGAAAAAAAAATTCCCGAAGGACCATGATACAGAAACTGACCAACCTATTCCATATCTTAAGCAACCAAAGATTTGATTTTTCCTTAATAATAAAATTCCAAAATCCAAACTTTGGTTCAAGCATGCAAATTTCCAGAACCCACTAAAGTAGCCACTTCAAGCCAAGATATTACAGGACCCTCAAAAGCTTTCTTCACTCTGGATGACTACCGAAGTCACCCCAGAAAAGAGAGAGAGAGAGAGAGAAAGAGTCAAACCCGCAATCCAATCGTGGAAAGAAAGTTTTTAATTTGCAAATATGCAAAGACATTTTCTAAATGCTAGAAATGATTTCACCTCTTGAAATTGCAAGACTGAGAAACCGAAATCAGTTAAACCACATTTGTAGAGAGAATGGAAACCTTTGTTTATAAAGAACAGAGGGACGTATGACGGACGGAAGAATCGAGACTGGAAGAGTGATGAAGTTGAAGTTAACTGTTAGCTAATTAGTGTTAAAAAAATGTTTATGATTTCTTTCCATTTTTGTTGTTTATAATTCAATAACACAATTGGCCGATGGCCTGCCGTTCACGTGGCGTGTTTTTGGTTGTCGAGGGATCTCAGCCGTTGGTATCGAGCGATGGAGGGTGATGGTGTGGTGGATACGGCCCTGATGGCACTGGATTTGGCTCTCATGATTCAATGGCTGAGATCTGACTTGGGTTAATCTTACAAGCTGATATCCATGGACCAAAAGCATGGGTCTCGCTCCCAAGGTACAGCTGGATTACTGGATTTTATCTACTGCAAAATGATGCTTGATTTTCGGCCTATGGAGCAAATCCCTTTGCCTAAGTCTCCTTTCTTTTATAAACTCAAGCAATCCTAATCCTGTATCACGATCCATCCAAAAAGTTCTTTTATAACAATCTATCTCCCTTGTTCTCTTAGCCTCGGTATGCGGTTGACAACTTCAAGCTCTTTGCCCATATTGGCCTTCACTCCAAACGACAAGGAATTGACATATTCTGCTTTTCTGTCATTAACTAATTGGTTAATTAACATTTTGGGCTGCAAGAAGAACACTTCTTATCTTGCAGCCCAACACTAATAAATTAGAAGTTCAACAAAATTCAACTTTATCACCTCGAGGGCAACAGCTTTTTGATCAATTAACATAAATCTCAAAGTCAATCCTTGCATACAACATTCGTCACAACTGAACATGTCCAACTTTGTAGGATCAGTCAAACTTTCTATCCTAAAACTGAAGAAATTAGGAAAGCATTATAATCGTCCAAGTTCCAGTTCATATGCAGACCACACATCATCGTACATAAACCAACATCAGCGCCTTCTCCACTTGCATCATTCCTCTACCTGTATTTCTGTACATTTTCCCCTCAATCGCCATAGTTCCAGCTAATGGATTGAACCGTAACCGTACACATATGACTATGTATATCTAATGTGGGGGAAAAAAGAACTCCTATCAAAGCTTGGAAGGGATAAGTATTGGATAAAAATAGTGATACAGTATGGTTAAGATGGCTTAGTTTGCTCGTGATCCTCTGTCGTTGCATCTTGAGGATTTCTTGCTGCCCCTGAAAACATCTCCATTACTGAATTCAATGTCCCGCTCAGTTCCTCAGGCAAAATTTCTCCAAGATTAAGATTGATGTTGCCACCCGTTCTTGCATCAGGTCTATCAGATCCATCAACGTTCCCATCTTCCCCTTCCCTATTCTGAGCGTGCTGACCCACATTCACATTTGCCATCACTTTCCCTAACATGTTTGCAAACTCAGTTGGAACAGCACTGATATCAAAGGGCAGGGTTGAAAACGGAGGGATACCATGGCCCCCTGATACTCCACTAGACTGGTTTTGATTACCATAGCCGGATGGACCTGTTCCCTAAATAGTTTTAAGATAAAAGTAAGTTAACAGTTCACAAGAAAATTTACTGCATCGAGAAAACAAAATCAACACAAATAAATCCCAACTTAAATATTGAACAAATCAATAAACTGACATATGATAATACTTTCAGTCATTAGGAGATACGTTCTACAGGTGTCAATAAGTAGATGGATGGTATATAGTACCTCATCCGATTCAGTCCACTGACTCTGCTCTTTCAGTTTTTGCTCTGCTACCTGATTTAGCGGGACAGTGAGCAATATTAGTAGCCAAATAAGGGGTGCAGATGAGAGAACAGAAAAGACACAGAAGAGATAACCTGAATATTTTCTTTGATTGATTCATTATTGGGATCCAATTGCAATGCTGAAAAGGAAAATGGTAAAATTAAAATTTAAGAATTTCTCCACAATTTCGCACAAAAGATACATCTCAGCGCTGTAGCATTTGCATCAGATTAGGCACTCTTGTGCTGGAATAACCAATGACATTTTCAGGGTCCACAACAACAACAGTATTCTGAATAATAAAAAATGGCCCAACTCATCCACAAATCCACCTAAGAAATGCACGTAACATATGCTTACATAAAAAATTTTGTCCATACAACCATCCAAAACACCACAATAATGACTATGGACAGTTTTTTCACAGTACAAGATGAAAATAGAAATTTGGCTGGATATAAAGGGTTCTTTGAAATGCAATAATTATAGCAAATCCTTTCAACTCTAGTCCGTACCCGTTGAACCTCAATAGGTACAAAAGAGCAATGATGACAACAAAAATATGACCAATAAGTAGGAAAAACTGAAATGCTTGCTTAAAAAACCAGATAATACAGTGGTAACCTAGAATTTTAGTCACTCACAAAACTGATATCAATACCCAATCTTTTTTTTTTTTTTTACCATCAACAGTGCATGGAGTTATACTAGCCTTTCCTCTCTATTTGTCAGGTGTAAATTCATTGATTAAAGCAAAGTAATAGTTTTAATATTAAATGGAATATACATGCACAACAAACCATATAAATGTTAGCATATCATCAGCAAGTAATCAAGACAAAGTCCACTGGATTTTCGCAATACATAAGGGCAAAAAAAACAGCAAAATTGGAAGATGCATAAATGCTGCATGCACATGAAGATATTTGTTTATGAAGCTGATAGTGAAAGTTCATTATGTGTCTGCTGCAGGCAACTACAAGATATTTGTTTCACCAACCTTTCTTAAATCCCTTATGGATAGCATCACTGTAATTCCCTTGTGCATAATAAGCTAATCCAAGACGACTGTATGCCTTACTGTATTTTGGGTCAATTTCAATTGATTTAAAGCAATCTTTGATTGCTTCATTATATTTGTGAATATGAGTATAAGCAGCTGCCCTGAAATGCACAAAATCAAGTAATCAAGCATTTTTTTATAATAATTTCAATACCAATACCTGTTGCCGATTTTGTCCCACAAAGAAAAAATCTAAAAGGAAGTTTAACAAAAGACCAACATTTCAGCTTTTCAACATTAAGTGGCTACCATAGAACTACTAAACTCCACAAAAAGACACAGAATGAAGACTTTCATTTGGCGAATGCAGCGCAGGCTGGATGGGGCAAAGAAGATCCTGATAATGGTCAACTGAGGCTAAAATCAAACTCGATTGATTCATTTAGATTCCACAGATGCAGTTGATTCAGTCTGGTCATACAATAATCAATAGTAATAACTAATAATCTTTGTCTCGGTCCAAAATTGCATTTTCTTTTTTGGAAAACATCAGTTTTGCATAATATCAAAGGTAGAAGATGAACTTTCCCGGATTATCAAAAATTATTCTCTTTATTCATGTGTGCGCTTTAAGAATATGATAACAGTGAAACAAATAGCCTGATAATATCCATAATGGCATTCCATATATAATTCTTTCATTTCACAAGATATTAGGGCCCTCCTAATTTGAAGTACATGTGGGATGCAACAAGCAGTTCACCTGTTAGAGAAGTAGACAGCATTGTTTTCACAAAGTGAAATGGCAAAAGAATATAGCTCAATAGCATGAGAATAGCACTTTGACTGCAAGGCCTTGTTACCTAAAAGCAGAGACAATAAATAAACTTGCAAGCAGTTTGTAATATATCAAAACACCATAAAGCACAAAATTTCCCCAGTTGCCTCCTCATTCTTCATACCTAGCGACTTCAATGCCTCTGCTAGACTATTCTGGTCATATGACTGGCATCCAGTTGTTTCCATCTCCTGATATAACCAAATAATATTTGTTCACTAAAACAACATTTTACAAGACTGATAAAACAAAACCAAAATGATAGAGCCTAACCAAATGAAACACAATGAATAAAAATTCAATGCACGGAACAAGAATAATAGTAGAATATCAAAGTAGTAGATCCTTTTCATGTTTATTTATTTATGTGCATATTATTTTTCTTAAGTTTTTTAATGCGCTTAGTAAAAATGTTGGAATGAAGAAGGAAATAAAGTGCTTTATAGCAACCAAATTACTTTTAAAGCCTCATGAAATAAACGAGTTGCTACATCCAATTGGTTTGGGTCATCATTTCCATCAGAAGTTGTTTTGAAAAAATGTATTTTCTCAAGCGCAGCAACGAACTGACCAAAGAGTTCATCCACAGAAGTCCCTGTCATCAAAATTCTGAAATCAATTCAAGCAATATTGCCTAAAACTTAACGGACAGCAAAACCATGGAATTATATTAAACATAATTTAATCACGATATAATTTAGGACCATCTCCATATTAACTCCTGATAGAATAAGTTACGAAGCTTAAGCTTTTGGATTGTTCTTCACACTTACGACCTGACAATTAAACAATTAAACGAAATAAAAGTGTGAAACACATAGATGTAATTTCTGAAGAAATGCCATGAGTCCATGAGTTTATTCTTACTGTATGATTTGACTAGGGACATTCAACGTTACAAAGAACAGGCAAGAACCAACATATAGCAATCTGCAAAAACAGCAAGAGAAGGTTAAGAGTATTTTACCCATTCCAACAGGTTCCCTAGTTGAATCCTCACCCTGATACAGTTAACGTAAACTGTAAAAAGAATTATCCCCAGCATTTGCTTCAAGAGAAAAGAACAAGAAACGAATAGTGAAACCTGAGTCTTAGATGACTCTGAATGATTAACATCAGCAACAATCTTGGCACCATCAAAACTAATCTTGTGCTGATAATTGGCTTCCAACGCACGAAATATTGTCGCCAACAAACCGGGTTCAACAGAGTCATCAGGAGAGGGCGGTAAGTTAAGCCTAAAGGCCTCAGTCAAGCATTCCTTAGCAACCTGTAAGCCTTCACTATCAACCCCAGTAGCAGGTTCCACTATACAAAACAACCAAAATCACCACCGTCAGCAAACAATGACAGCTTGTTCCAACTGATAAGAATCAAGAATTGGGAAGAGAAAAAGAGAGAGAGAGAGAGAGAGGTGATACCAGAGTTAAGGAAATCCAAGAAGGCGCGAACGATACGGCGGGAAAGAGGAGAGTCAGTTTTCAAGATATCCATTTTGCAGTGTGTGTGAGAGAGACGGTCTTAGATTGATGAGAAAAAGAAGACAGTCGGACTAGGAGAAGTGATACAGAAGACGGGTGATCCGTCAACATCCTCCCCCCCCCCGTCATTGGGATGGAATTACACGACTATCCGGCGCAGCCCAGCCCTAAAGTTTAGCCTATTGTAAGTCTATTCTTGGACTTTGGCCCATCTATCTACATCCAACTCTATGTAAAGAATTGCATGACTATCCGCCCCAGCCCAGCCCCAAAAGTTAGCCTGTTGTAAGTACACTCTTGGACTTTGGCCCATCCATCTACATCCAACTCTATGTAACATGTGATCCTAAATTTCTTTGTAAAATTTGAACTTCTAATTAGATTTCTGTTATGTTTAAAACAATAATAAAACACTCTACATTGTTTTAAAATATGTTAAATTAATGCGCTTTTTGTAATTTCTATTTTTTTTTAGGAATAGTTTTTAAAAATTTTATGTGATTAATCATATTTTTAATACTTGTGAGGGGCTCATTTAGAACAATCGAAACTTGATCTTTCATGCAAAAAATGTTATTGCCATTCAAACTTTTTAACTATAGATTGAAAAGTTTTTGGGATGATTGGAATAACTTTACGGTAGAGATCAGATAGTGCTATGAATCTGATTCAGCTCAATGTTGACGACTCTTGAGATGCTGACAATCATGAATAATCACCCTTGTCCTTGTAAGAGACGAAGTTAATTACTTTGACTATGACAGATTTCACAATCCTGAAATAAAGCTATGCATGTTCCACCCAACTTGACTAGGTCCTGTCTTAACTCACTTGTGCGCAATCTTACGAATATCTTATTTGGTATTGGATTGAGCTCTGAAATAGATCTATATCGGTATCGATTGATACTAAGTACTGTTTCGAGAATTTTTTAAATTTATGAAATAGTCCTTAAAATTTTTAAAAATTATAAAATAGTCTGTATTAGTATATTATACAGTTGCACTGTATAATATCAACTTTGCTTTCAAAAATCTTAATAATAATAAATAATGACAATTAATATGAAATAATAATAATTTTTTAATATTTTATATATAAATAATAACCACAATTTATATAAATAAAGACAATTATTATCATACAATTATAAAATTAAAAATAATATAAAGTATTTAAAATATTACAATAATACAAAAATATTTTTTAATTTTATAAAATTATCCCTAAATTTTATTTTAAATTACAAAATAGTCCATTGTCATATTGTAAAGTTGTAGATTATTTAATTTAGTTTTTTGTTTACATCTTTTTTATTTTAGTTTATATATATCTTTATTATATTTTAATTATTTCTACATATAATATATATCTATAGATAATAATTAATTGTAAAATAATGAAAATAATTCAAAATTTTGAA
>JANZLX010000002.1:6628446-6640462 GCA_025531955.1 Erythroxylum orinocense | reverse complement strand
ATCTGCTCTGAAGAACCAACCATTGAAGCAATTGCAGAAACAGCATGCTTGGACTGGACACGAGTTCCTTCCAGGCACAACCTCTCCAAGAAAGGGTAAAAATCCCTTCACAATCACAGAAAAGATGTGAAAAGTAACGTACAAAAATGGAAGAGTAAATTAACACCAGGCTTCAGTCATAGAAGAAAAGTAATTGAAGCCCAAATCTCAAAATTGAGGTCTTGCTCTTTTATCCATATCCCCACCCAGGAAAACAATCAAAAGCAGTTAGAAAAATGAAAAGAATATGGCTTTAAGATAATCAGCGGCTTGAAGAGTTAGAATCAAGAAAGCAGTGATGAATATATCTAAACACTTAAGCAAAAGTCTCAAAAACAAGAATCGGTCTTTGAATGAATAAGAACTTGCATCATGCCTACATGATTCTTTTAGCAGCGGGCAGGATATCCAACGTAAATGAAGTTAATATGCATCTGTCATTTTGTGGCATTGCAAGATACTAAACAACATCAGCAAGTAAACTAACAGTTGAGTTTTTTCAAATATATGTGTCAACATGCACAGTTCAATGAAAAATGTAATCTATACAAGTTACAGCAGAAAATTAGCACCTAAATTTGTCAGATATGTAAGGACCAGCTTTTGCTAAGACTTGAATCAACGTATCAGTGATCACATTCTTCTCCTCCAACAGTTTCCAAAATTGTTGTTCTGCACCTCTAAGAAATGAGGGGAAAACGTTGATTATAGCCTGCATCAGGAAAGAAGGGATTTACACCAAGTAAACCAAATTATATTAAATAGGTGCAAGCTCAATTTTTACTTAATTTGCTTTGGTGAGAAGCCAATGATCATCCTATTATAAAACAAAACAAAGCAAAAGGTTCTTCAGTTGTCATCTTAATTCTCTTTCATCAAATAACTACCCATTCCAAATCATTCTAATATTCTATCAGAAACTTCATTGCAAGTACAAGACATAATATATACCTGTGTATGACCTTAATAAGTTTAAGAATTTTAATAAATACTTGCATCACATTAGCAACTACTTTTTCAAAGAATCCCAGCTTGTCATTGCTCAAATACATGTGCAGGACATCATAGCACATAAATTATGATTAGTAACTTCCACCAAAAATTAAAAAAGTAGAAAACAATTCAATTTATTTATGATCAGTGTATTAATTTTACAAAAGTTTGCTACCTATTACATCATTTTGGATTATCAAATTGTTGGATCCCCAATTCCTAACAGAAAATTGAAATGAAATTCACACAATTAATGCATGCTTGTGAAAGGAGTGAACAGCAATTGTTCATACCATAAGCAAGTTGGCAGATGAAGTCTCTGTATGGTCATTCCACAGCCCTTCCTTAGATATATGATTCAAGATGCATTGGACATGCTCTGGGCTAAATACATTAAATGAACATTTTGTGGAAAGCAGTTGTAGAAACTCAAGATGTGGATGCTTGTCTCCTATAATTTGAAGAAAATTGTCCTGAAAGTACAAAAATAGGGTAAAGTAAGTGATTAGAGAGAAAATATTCTAATTGAGCTAATGATACGACTCAACTAAACTAGAAGAATAAGCATACTATAGCTTCCTGGGCATTTACAGCCATCTGCTCATCCAGTAATTGCTCCAGTGCATTGAAGATCCTACTATCTGTCATTTCACTCAACTTAAGAAAGCCTTCTTCTGCTTGCGAAGGATCTTGAAAAGAAGCTGACATTTTCACAGATAGTTTTTTGGTTCTGTCAAGTATTTCTTCAGGGCTAGCTTCCTGAAAATACAAATAAAATACTCCTTGCTGATACCACTAACAATTTAGAATGATGAAAAGTCTAAGTGTGCCAGCAACATTATCAGATCTAAAACATTGCAAGTTTTTCCACATAATGGTAAAGTTAAAATATATCAATCAAACATTCAAAGAGAGCATCAATTCACATTAAAAAAATGTATGCTCAAAGTTAACAATATTGTTCAATCTCCCAATGCTGCTTCACAAAGGAAACAATATCAGAAATATTTAATAATAATTTTTGTATCGCCACATCATATATTTTTGTAACTCGGAAAACCATATACAAAATATTGCAATGCACAACGAGGACCAAAGGACCAGGATACCACGTGTTCTCATTCCGCAGCTTCTCTTCCCACTGGAGAGGGGGCCTCTCCCTAAACTCTTCAGTGGAACAATTCCACAAATCATGAGAAACAGCAACAAAAGTTCGAAAAACAACTTAATCAACCAAGATTGCGATACACATGAATCAAGAGAAATACAAGCTACTGACTCCTTCCAGATGAATATTTGATACATGCTTAATTGAAAATAAAGATTTCTTAATAGCTACCTACCCAGTACTTAAGGGTTGTAAGTATGAAATCAAATAAAGACATGAAATTTGAAAAACTATAACTCTTTAAGCAACATGAACTCAGTATTTTGTCAACAGAGCTAAAAAAAGTCAAAGCAACAGTATCATGTAGAATATATTCTACAAAGAACATCAACCTAAATGAGAACAATGTTCTATCCAGAATATAGAGCTCAATTACCATTTAGAAGTTACCTTTTGGCTCTTCCTCAAGGCCAAATAAGTTCTCAAGTTCATTTGGAACCTGAAAGCAAATACAATGGTAAATGTATGTGCTACTAAACTGATCTCAACAGCAATCATTGCAAGTACCTTTGCCTCTGAGACAAAATAGAGTTCAATGCCTTCCTGTGTAGAGGAGTGAAAAGAGAAAAGAGATGGATCCAATGCCTTGTCCTTTCCTCAATAGGAAGAAATACTGGAAATAGATCCTCTGCAAGTATGGACTCCAAGTTTTGGGACCTGAAGGACATACCAGGACTTACATCCAATTTCTTACCCTTACATTAGGAATGATTCAAAAGATGGGAAGACCATACCCGAACTCCTTGCAATCCTTATCAAAGCATAGCATCAAGACCTTACAAGGAATCTGCTCAAGGTGGTCATTTATAGACATGTGTCCTCCAAAACACCTTCTACAATAATCTTGATACAACTCTATCAACTTCTTCAAAGTCTTCTTTCTAACAGAAATCTGCAGGTTGCAAACATCATACAGCCTTTATCTTTTTTTCTTCATAAACAGAAGTATATCGAAACCAACTAGAGAAAATTTTCTAAGAAAAACCTTCTTATCCCGAAGTCTTTCACTGGCTTTTGATATGAGCTCAGATGGAAAAAATTTGAGGTTAGATATGGCAAGATCACAAACAACAACCACAGCCTGTGTCCTTACTTTATCATCAAAATCCAACAAGCGTCCCTCAACACCAACTGCATAAGTTTAAAAGTAACTGTATATATTTTGGAAAATTAAGTAAATTAGGTTCAACAAACATCAGAAAATAAGTTTGTTCGATGAACACCTACGTAGAAGTTCAGAAGATTCTTTTCCACAGGGATCGGCCATGTAACAATCTTTGACACACTGAAGAGCACTGAGTCTAACTTCAACAGATTTATCAGAGAATCTATTTTTAAACTCCATAAAGAGACTCTGATATTTTTGTGCAGCATGTTGTTCAGGTAGTGCAAAAAGCTTCCCTACTAACTTAACAGCTTTTATACGAACATCAACCTGATCAGTCTATAAATGAGAACATGATATTAGAAAAACAGGATATGAAAAATTACTAATAAATGGAGTAAAGAAAAGAGAAAGAACTATATGCATCTCAAAGCACATATTAACAAAAAAAACAATTCCTACAAAAGAAGCACAAGGTATTCAGACATTCAATGCCATTTCATGGAGGTTATATGCTCACCGTAATCAAAAGTTTTAGAGGGTAGCTATACCTGTAACTCTTGAATCAAGTTAGGGATGACAGTGAGTAGTACTTGAGGAGCAGCCTGAAAAACTTCAAACAGAATTTCATGATAGAATTCTTTGAGTTCACTCTCAACAGAATCTCTGTGGAGAGAGCAAGATGTTAAAAACCCACAAATAAATGGCTCAAGCATCTCTGTGCAAGCCTGAATGACAGAAGCAGCAAGCCGAGAAGCAGCAGAAGTTTTAGCCTGACGAGAAAAAAGGCAGAAGAAGATCAGTAGCATGGCATTTTTGGAAAATTGAACTGAAGCTTTGACATTATTGCAAAGTCTTAAAGCTAAAGAAAGGCGTTGGAATTCTGTAAATAAACAGCTTTCCTCACATCATAAAAAATTACATGTAGCATGTATAAAAGCAAAAATAAATATCAGTTAATCAATCAGAATTTGGACTTTGACAGCATGAACCATAGAAGATTATAACTCCAAAACAACTGAGATTGAAGCATCCATTGCCAAGCTCAACAGCTAGATTAAACCTGTTGCTGCATTCAGCAACAGCATATATATCACAGATTGAAGTTTAAATAATAGTATCTATACATAAATATTTCCAGATCATAACTGGATAAATGGGATTAGGCTTATAAGACAGATAATAACACCAAAATGTTTAGTTTCCCAAATCTGGAAAATAAGATCAGCCAACAAGTTCTTATTTTTATGGACCATTTAACTGACATTCAATAATCATACAAATGAATGTGCATCTTCATTTTCGCAGTCATCTTGTAAGTATAATCAGTCTCTAGCTCTCAGTGGTAAGGCCATTCACTTACTGCCCCCCAGTTGACAAATGCCCACCTTCTAGTTTGTTCACTTAAGGTCAATTATATTATTCATATGGAAATAAAATGTAAACCAATGTCAAGGAAGAACCTTAAATAGTTTTAAAAGGAATCCTTAGAACAATGAATCCAACAACTCAATATGCATAAGCAAACTGGTCCAAGAGTTTTTCATCCTTATTTTCCATGTAAAAGTAAAGTGCTTGCTACAGAAATAACTTCTTCATTGGATAAAGTGCTTGCTACAGAAACAACTTCTTCACTGGATATTCACAGACCAAGTCAAACATTGTTTTAAACATCTTAAGGTCAAAATTACTTTTTTTTTTCTTTAGCACAACTGACAGGCCCCAAAATACTCCCATGTCTGAAACAAGAAAAACACCAGCCAATTGATATCAATCGTAACCTTATGTCAAAAAGTCCAGCTTTGTGAATTTGCACAAAATTGCAGCTCAAAGCATTAATCAAAATTACCAGTTATTCTGACATGTAAGGTTCAAATTACAAATATATTTTTGGGCTCGGTCCAAAAGGAGTTACTACATAAAGGCTATTAGCTCCTACACTTAACACAGCCATACAACACAGCCATTTTAGAAAACTATAAAAGGAATTCTTTATTCTAGGCCAGTGAGCAAACTTAGTACAGGAACAATTCGCTATATGAGGAACTGCTGAAGCCTTACATAGATTGAGAAGAAATATTGAAACAATCCATACCTGCCCTTCTTTTACAAGACTTCCTAAAATCACATCTGAAAGTGGCTGAGAAGCTTCCTCGTTTAGGATACTTGTCATTATTGACAATAAATCATTAATCAAACTTGGCCCATGGCATTCCCTATTGACAAAACAATAAAAGCAATTACAAGCTATATCCAAAAAATTAAATACGATAATAAAAAGCATTTAAAAGAACATGAATCCCCATAACACCAAAGTTCCCTATAGTAAGTAAGACAAAGCACCTAGATTACAGAAAGGCAGCAATTGCTAAATTCATTCATTGTACAATAATCTAACCAAATTAATGTAACAATCAGTAGCACATAAAACAAGCGTTTACAGCAACATGTAACATTAACTTGAAGCATATTAGACAGTGTCACCTACTCCATGAATGAATCAATGGATGATAAGATGTTAGCAACAGTAAAACATGCACAGGTAACATCAGGAGAATCATTAGACAATGTTTGAAGTATACAATTAGGGAAAAACTTCAAGTAGATATATGATCTTCGAAGGGACCAATGGAATCTGGGGTGTATCCAGAAAGCAAGACGAAGAGCATGCTAACCTCACAACAGAGAAAAAGGTATTGAACATCTCAAGAACTAGATCATTGCAGTCAATATCCAGCATTATCACGCAACATTTGCACCGAGCAACAGTCTCCACTATCTTAGCCCTTTTGGAAAAGTATGGGCTGTTGATATCAGCAAGCTCCGCAAATGTGCTGATAATAAGTTTAAATACTTCCTATCACACAAGAGGGTCTATCAGTAAGTGCAATAAAAGAAATAAGAGAATGAAACGCATCCTAAAAACATGCATCTGAGTAAGTGTTATGCAAAGGGGATGGTAAAAGGAATAATCAATAAAACGCATAATCAAATTACCCGTAGATGTTTGTCCTCAAAGGGTGGTTTGGGTGCCAAGATCCGGAAAAACTCAGTGACGCAGATTGAAACCAGAAGTTTAACATCTTTGTCAGAATGCCGAAATAGCGCATGCTTAACAATAGATTTCCTCAGGGAATTTAACGCAGCTTCGACCTTCTTCATGTCTCCAATCTTCTCTGACCATTCCGGTGACAAAGGCTGTTCAATTTGTGATAGAGAATTCGCAGCTTGCTGTAGATGTAGATAGAAAAGAACAATAAGAAAGGGGAAAAAGCAGAAAAGAGTTGGATATGTTGTGGCGAAAATTTAAAGAACAAAAGAAACAGAAAAGAAATGGACCGAGATCTTCTCACTAGCGTCACTTTTCTTTTGGATAAAACTAACTCTGACAACTCGAGCACACTAAAAAACAGGTAAGGACGACAACATACTCGAAGAGACTTGACAAGGAAGTCCTTGTTAGGGCGAGCAAGGCGGCAGAGGCTTTCGCCGATCTCTGACAGAAGTAGCAATGCCGGCTCATCCATTTAAACGCCGGAGAGTAAGATCAGAACCCCTAAAGAGGAGAGAAGTGGTTTGTCCGAGAAATTGATCAAAGCGGCCGTTAGCTAGATAATTTATAGTTGTACAGTATTCACGATGGGAAGTGCGGAATCATCCCGCCCTTTTTGCGCGTGAGTTCACTCGCTTACTTTCAAACAAGAGACGGTAATAAGGATCCATGGCTTGTTGTCATCTGTCGTTAAATCGCAACGTCCGTCATCCTGCCACGTCACCACCAGTGCTTCACAAATAATTATAAACGAAGGTGATAAAGATCCGACGGTTATGCTTATGCCTCATGTGCCGTTAAGCGGCGATTTTCGTGATCCTGCCAGGCAGCATTGCGGCTTGCTTATTCCTGGTTTTTTAATTTGAGCCCAACCCAGGATTTCATTTTTCCTAAACCCTAACACCAAACACGAGCTCACAGACCATGGAGTTGGCTAACAGACTTGCCGCCATAGCCACGAGAGTGGCGAACAACAACGTAGTGATAGATGTGTGCCTGGTGGCGTCATTTGTAGTGCTAGGCTTCAGATCTCTGAACCAGCAAAAGTACATTGAAGCTATGGAGACCGAGAAGCGGTCTTTGACCAAATCAAACAAAGCCTTGAAAAACACTATTTGGGACTGGAAACAGCAGCTCTTCGCTGAGGCTTCCTCTGACTCCGCTTTGGTCCCTCTCGCCAGACTAAAGGCCATCTACGGCGAAGCGCCATCACTCACCCAAACAGGTGCTCCTTATCCCCTTTTTATCTCTGTGTAATTAATTAGGTTGACTTTGGCGATCATTGAATTTAGGCTTCAATTTTAGTATAAATGTATCGAAAAGTGAGTCAGGGCCCATTCTATGATCGGATTTACTTGTGTATGTTCTATGTGTGATTGAATTTAGATTCAGTTGTACGAGAAATGTATTGAAAAAGCAATATATGGACATTTTAGAAGACTAAGTAATTAGTTCAGTTCATACCCAGATACTAGGGAGTTCAGTCCAGTCAGAATCAAAACCTTTTTAAAACCAATCAAAATCATCATCGTTGAACTTTAGCTTCTTCTCTCGCATGGCTAATTAGCTACTTCTGCAATGCTCTGTGATATAGCCCAATTAGGTACTCTAAATTTCGCCAAACAGGGATTGAATGTCAATTAGTTTCTTCTGTAGGCCAACATAAGTAGTTGTTTAAATATTAGCTTCTTTCGTTTTGCTTTGGCAGTAGATGCTGTGAGGGGGGATGCTAAAGCTCCTGCGGCTAAAATCATGATATGACGTTGTTGTTCTGTAGTTCTTGAGATACTTGCAGTTTTGAGCAAAGAGGTGACGCTGCACCTGACGGGTAAGTCCTTGAACTGAAGTCACTGATATGATATGCAGGCCATGTGAATATGAAATGTACCTTGAAATGGAGGAGTTTTATGTAACCAACCACTCACTCTTGATTATGGGAAACGGATTAAATGTTGAATTACGCATAAGCTGAGACATTATCTATGATGAACATTCGCACACTTTTTACTTTCAACCTTTATAGTTTTTTCCTCAACTTGTGAGTATGAAGAACAATTGCAAATGGATGGAGCCAATGTTATGAAGAGGAACCTTTCAGCAAAATTGTTTGATGCAAATTCAGACAAATGTATGATAAATTGTTGCAGCATAATACAGAACGCCCATTAGGCATCCATTTGCGAGTTTCCTTTCCGGGCTTCTGAGTACCTTGATAAAATAATGAAGTACCCATAGGATTGTGGGCCTGTCCGCATCATTTGTTGTCCAATTATCAATATGCAATTGTAACAGGTAGGAATGACAATAGGTAAACCTGAGACGCATGCACGACAGGTTCAAATCCAACAATTTGTTGGATCAGGTTTAAGCTTTTCTATATGAACTCTATCAAAATCAGTCCGTTAAAATTATGATTTTTTTCTAATTAGAACCATAGATGATAAGAAAGGACAAGATAATTAACGCTTACTATATATATATATATGATGATATCTTGGTTGCGCTTGAGCTGGATTTCGGTTCAAGCTCCCTTACGTCCAAAAGTTTGATTTAAACTTAAAATTTTACAGACTTAATTTATTAACTTGCTGATTCAAGCTCGAAGTTTTTTGTTATCATTAACAATAAAAAATAGTTATAGGTCTCTTTTCTTCAACTTTCAGAGTTTATGAAGTAAGCAACAACGAAAAAAGTAACTGAAAAAGTTAAATGTAAAATAAGCAAAGGACAAATTATATTTCAAAGAGATAAGAATAGGCAATGACAACAATCCAAGGGTTTTTTATTTTTTGTTTTTATTTTCTAGTTCAATAAAAAAACTGTTTTTGATTTTATTTGTTTCACTTTTCAAAAATTATGAAAACAATAAAAAGTGATTTTTGTAATCTGCTTATCTATTATTAACTAAATATATATTATTTAATATATTAATTTTTAATAAGAATGTTAAATAATTAATATTTAATTAATTAATTTTTTAAATAATTTTATATTTTATATTTTATTGATTAAAATTAATTATTAATAAAAATTATGAATAATTTTATTTATTTTGTACTTAGATTAAATAAATTAAATTCAAAAATTATTAATAAATATCATTAAATTTAAAATATCTACAAAATATAAAATTTTCAATTAAATTCTGATTTAGTAATTAAAAATATTTAAAATAAATATTACTTTATAAATAAAAAGTTAATTTGAAAATTTTTTAATAAAATAATATAATTTTATTAACAATTTGTTAATAAATATTATATAAGAGATTAAAATAAATTTATTTAATTAAAAATAATTTAATATTATAGTTTATCTAATATGTAATTATTATAAGTAATAAAAATATTACTACATTGATACTAGTTTCTTTTTTAAATAAAAAACTAAATAGGTACAATAGAAAATTAAAAAAATTAAAAATTAAAAACTACAACAGAAAAACTAAAGTAAAATCAAACGACGCCTAAAATTACAACAACAAAACAAAAGACTAACTAAAAATCAAAAACTAAAATTTAACTTCCAACACATTTTCAGTAAGAAGATATTTCTGACTAATTGACTAAGAAAACAACTTACTAATTTTGCATTAATATCTAACATACTTCCTTTTAATGCATGAATATTTGGTTCTAAATTTTTCTAAATAAAATAAACTTTTTCATAAGAAAGTGACTTAATGGACACATCAACAATTTGATCATAGGTACAATAAGATATTTGTATGCTCCCATGTCGTACCAACTTTCTAATAAAATTATAGTGTATCTTTATGTGTCTAGTATGGCTGTAAAAAATGTCTCTATGTGTCTTATTGCCTTAATTTTGCTTCATATCTTCCTAAATTCTTCTTAATTAGACTGTGTAACATATTGTTGAAGTTGGAATCATGAATTCAACTTTGAAGGAAGATAATGTAGTATAGGATTGTTATTTCAAAAATAATAAACAACTCATTGTACTTCGTTGGTCATCAATTGAACCTAATGTTGCAAATGCCAAACTAGATTTAGTAGAGATCTTAGTTTCGATATGAAATAGTACCGATATCTGTTAATATCAAGTAATAATTATGAATAATTTTTTAAGTTATAAAATGTTCCCTTAATTTTACAAAATTATAAATAAAATAGTCTCTTAATTTTGCAAAATTATAAATAGTCTATTAATATACTATATTATATAAGTTTTTACTTTATTTCAATCGTGTTTTACGAAAGTCATAATATCAAAATAGAAGAAGATTTCTAATGCTAACATAAATGCTTAAAAAGGTTAATATAATTATCTAATATGGTATTTTGTGTGAAATCTATAATTCTTATGAGCAATTCAAATATATAAAGTCCATAATTGAGTATGTTAATATTTTGGATGTTTGTTTTTGTTATTTATATTAAGAAGGCAATATTCGTAATATCACACTATTTATGCTTTCAAAGATATAGGCCAAAATGTCATTATGTTTTAACCTAGTGTTTACTTTTTTGGTTTACAACAATTTAACCCACTATCAAAAGATTAGATATCATTTTGTTGTACAAACATGATCTTTTTGTATTAATAACATACTTTAATGGAATTTAAAAGTTGGCATTGGAAACTGTTAGAATTATACCCATGACTCAATCGTTACGTAATAAATTGAATATTTTTGTTTTGTGATTATTAACTTTGTTTTAAAACATGGCAAATGATTATATTATCATATTATGTTTATTGTTTTTATTATAATATGATAAGTCCTTGATTAAATTTATATACTTGCCATCATAATGGAGATTATGATAATGAGAGTCAAGTTTTTAGCTTTTAATTTAAAAGTGTTATTGATCATAGAATCGTCAAATAAGGACTTTAATGATCCGATTAAATCAATATGTATGTAATTGTATCTATTGGATGGATATTAGTAGATCTTATTTGCTAAGTTACTTATATAGATAATACATATAGAGATATGATCATTGAACTGATCAAACTGAGAATTCAAAATGGTTAATATTACTTATGAACTGTCAAGTGGGATATTCTCAAATGGATTTAAATGTATATTTTTCCTTTGACCTGAAATCATCATAGCAATCAATAGGTCACTTATTATGTTTTAATGTCGGACATCTAGTGTGTAAAAATGCTAGTTGAATGATCATTGGATATAATTAAATACCTATCTAATTAGTAGTTAGTCAAGATGAAATCCATTGACTCTAGGTAATGAGTTTAAGCTTTATGTTGTCATTGATTTTAATGGTTGTTTCAAGACCTTAGTCAGGACGATCGAATGAATGAGGAAAAGGAGTTTCTTAAGTTATTCACCAATCATTAATGATTGACATGTAATATTGTAACACCCCACTCCCGCGCGACCCGAACCCGACATCGATGGTGATATCCGAGTCCGTGTTCGCGAGGGTGGTGTGTTAAAGTACTCACTCAATCAGAAATCGGTATATATATATATATATATATGTCTTTTTTTTAAATCAAACATATGCAAAAATCCATAATCGAAAAACCATTTGGGCCCACTTTATTCAGAAACATTTTTTTTTGTACAAGAGTTGCCATCCTTTTTTAAAGAATCAGATTTTCGATTAGCCCATTCCAGAAATTAAACATATTACACTTGATCAATTTCTTTTGCAAAACCTTT
>JANZLX010000002.1:6593575-6611037 GCA_025531955.1 Erythroxylum orinocense | reverse complement strand
TTTTTAAGTTTTATTTAATTTATAATTATTATTAGTAATAAAATATTTATTATTATTTTAAAAACTTTGAAAAAAAAAGGGAAAGGAGAGGTAGGAGGGAGGGAGGGAAATTTTGAAAATTTTGAAAAGAAATCCCCCAATTTTTTAAAATTTCCAGTATATAGCTGAAATTAGCCGGTACCAACCGCTATTTAAATCCGGTACCAAAACTTAAGCTTCAGTACTGGATTTGAGCTGGTACGGTACGTTACAGTCAGTATCGGCCGGAACGGAACGAAATCCTAAACACTAATTATGATAGAATAGAATGATTTATAATATGATGAAATAAAATATAAATAAATGTAATATTAGAAAATTGTTATTTGAGAGAGATGCAATAATTCATAATGTAATATAGTAAAATGTTATTTAAATGAAGGGTTTATATGGTATAAAATTGTTGATCATTTTATATTTCATCCTAAACCTCAAATCAAAGATTTTTTATTTCTACTATTTAGGATGTAGTGAAATGAAATATAAAATCTTACTATTTCGGCTCATTTCATTTCATTTTATTATAAACTCATCTTTGAAATGATGAAATAATATTACATTTCATTATATATCAATAATAAACTCCCAACCAAACATTGAAAAGGATGTAATCTTTTTTTCTTTTTAGTTGCCTACGAGGTGTTCTAAAAGGATCCCAATTATAAGAAGACGTCTTTAAGCCATCCACATTTACACTAGCCTCCGCTTGAGCCGAATAAATTTCTTATGAAAAATAAAACTTTGATCTCAAATTTTAAACAACTTCATACATAAGGACAATTTAAACTCGCGCCTTTACTTAAGCTAGAAGAGTTTACTTAAGTTAGAAGAGTTTCTTCCCAACTCACTTACAGTACTGGATTAAATAAGGATGTAATCTTTACTAACGCTAACGCATAAAGAAGTCTCTCAATAATTTGGCAAGTCAACGTCATCTGAGTGGTTGCCACAGTAACGTTAGAACATTTAAATAAAAGAACAACTTGGATATCGATTTAATTTCTCAACTCTCATGAAGACGTCTCCTTATCCGAAACTCGCTTTCCAATCCAACGACTATAAATTCGCAGATCACTTTCAAATTTTCTTTTAAAGGTCTACGACATCATTTTGATTAAGGAGACGAGAAGGTGGCTTCTGGAGTCCACTCGTCACGCTTGATGCACTCCTAGTCCTAGTCCTAGTTATTTCGTACAAGAAAAAATTAATGGAAATTTGCAAAAAACTTACATTACGTGTTAATTAAATTCAATTTTTTACTTAATTTAAAATTACTATTTTTCAAAATTTTATATTAACTGTTCATTAAATTTATTTCATCACTTAACTCAAATTATTGATATGTTCAAAAATAATATATAATATATAATATATATTCAAGAATATAGTGAATATACATTTAAAAGGATAATAAATGCAAATTATACTGTTATCAATATATATAATATAATATTGAAACAAAATTCATATTTTATTAAACAAATATATGTAATTTTATATTACAAATTTGATGAAATTAATATTCAATATAATTTAAAAATCAAGTATTTTTTTTGAAACGTAAAAATCAAATATTAATTATGTCAAAAATTTGATAAAAATGAATATTTATTTGATGCAACATGATGACTTATTAAATATTAAATACAAAAATTTGAAATATGTCAAATAACGGTCCAATTGCATTTGTTAATAGTTGAGTAATGGTCACTCTGTGCTGGCTAAGTATTTTTTTTTGTCTTATGAGATATCTTAGACGGTCCCTTCTATAAGAAAGTATCTTTAAGTTATCTATATTTAAACTAATCCTCGCTTAAGTCAGATAAATTTTTTGTAGAAGATAAAACTTCAACCTCAAATTTTAAATAGTTGCATACATAAGGAAGATTTAAACCTACGGACTCCCTTAAGTCAAGAGAGCTCTTTAGTATCTGATATTGTTAGTTGGGAAACAACGACAACTGACCGTACGTACAATACTGAAACATACGTCGACAGTGACCTAGCAATATAACCGTAACGATAACGTTACTATTAAATTAATAATAACTGTCCCCAGTAGATCATGAAATTAGTCTCAGATGACCCTTAAACTTAGGCATGCCTTGTATTTTTGGAAGATGGTGTATACATTTTAGGGTATTAAAAAGCCTTGTCCCATATCACGAAGGAAAGTTTCGTATGCACAAAGATTAAATTGTTGCCCAGAAAAACTATTGAGTTATTATAAATGATTATAGTTATTACGTGACAAAAGTTAAATAATTGTTATAATTTTTATTTTAATAATAAATTATAATAACATAATTTGATAAAAATCCAGTTAAATATTTTAATGATTTCAGAATATTTTATAAAATAAGTAAGATTAAAAAAAGATAACGCATGTTATTATTAAATCAATCATATGTAAAATTAAATACTCCTCTTTTGTTACAAAAGGTTTGTGGTCTAACATTTATCATTTGAAACATTTGTTAAAAGTACATTTTACCAACTATTGACAAAATTAACGGAAATTAATGTTTAAAGTAATAGCATTACATCAATAAAATACTTAAAAGTGGAAAAAATGCAAATAGTGAAATTATCAAAAGCATGAGTACTATGGAAATATCTCCATCTCTAGTTATTTTACGGGCATTTTTTTAAAATTTTAAATAAGAAAATTTTATGGACCTTTAGTTACATACAATATTTTAAAAATTAAACTAGAAGTTAAATCGATAAGAAAAGAAATTTAATGTTTAAAATATTAAACTAGTATTATAACGAAATAAAACTAGTTAAAGATTAAATAAAATTAAAGAATTTGCAATATAATTGAAAAGATTGTTCTTGTTAATTAAAGAATTTAAACTTTAATTGAAATTTTAATAAAAATTAATTGATTTATTATAGTTTATAAAAATTTATTATTTTACAAAAATTGACCAATTAATTAATAAATTGATTAATTTTTTACATTAAGATAAAAAAATTTAATCCTAATTTAAAATAAGTAAATTGGGATTAAATTAAGTAAAATAAAAAAAATTTAAGGTTTAAAATATTAAATTGGTATTATAACGAAATAAAATTGGCTAAAAGTTAAATAAAATTAAAGAATTTGTAATATAATTGAAAAGATTGTTTTTGTAAATTGGAGAATTGAAATTTAATTAAAAAATAATTGTTAAATAAAATTAATTAATTAATTAATTTAATACTAATTTATTAATTTAAAAAATTAAAATTGATAAACTTTTATATTAAGATACAGAAATTTAATATTATGTGATTGCCAACCCAATTTAAAATAAGTGCAAAAAAAAGGGATAAATAGATTAATAAATTTAAAATAAGTCCCAGAAAAGGGATTAATAAGTTATTTTGTATATTAAAATAAAAAAATTAATCCCAACTTAAAATAAATAAATAAAAGGGATAACTAGAACACGACACAAGGATCCAGAAGAGAGACAGCGGAGGCAATTCCCAAACCAAGATAACACGACACGTTTTAAAGGAAAAATGCCTAAATAGTAAAAGTACCCTCAACCGGGACTTTTTGCCTCAACCGGTCAATCAGCTCCGAGTATCATTAAGACACGTGTTTGAACCATAGCCCCCAGATTTGTCAGAGCATTTCAATATTCATGGACAGGTGGAAGAATAATAAAAGACTTATGAAAAAAAAAAAAGTTAGCCGTGATAAGAAGAAATATGTATATTATATTTTATAATCATCTTAGGCAAATGTATAATTAGAAATGCAATGCATCTTTTACTATTTGCCTTTGGTCCTGCCAAAAGAAGAATTTACACCTCAAAAAGTCCATATCGATATTTTAGAGCCACAACGACAGAGTACAGTACTGGCCACCCTTTTAATGAAAGTGACAAGGAAATATCGCAGGATCACACATCTAATTAAACTAAACCATATGCCATCATTATCTGTTTATACCAGTACAAATCAAATTAGCGTTAACGGTTTTGTTAGTAATATGGGCTACAATAACGTTACGAACTTGAGGGATTAATGTAATGTTAAAGAAATAAAAAGGAAGATCTGCAACAAGCCTAAGCCCATTGAAGAAACCGAAATCGAATCATTGATAGCGAAGGAAGGAGCTATTATTAGGCAGTTTCTTCCGCCAAATTAAGTGCACATTTAAACACAATTCCCCCCTTTTTTCTTCAGAAAACCTTGTACTTGAAACTCTTCTTTTAGATATGCAAACTCCCAACCACACTAGTATTCCTAACCGCATCACTTGCAAATAAAAGTACACAACTATAATCACCCCACCCCATATCAACCTTACCTAGTAGTAGCATTTTAGATTATTAAAAAATATATATGGTCAACGTAAGTACATGCAACCCGCCCCAAATCTCGCGTCGAGGCAAGTCCCATTCGGCGAAGCTTTAAATCCAAGTAAAGGTACATCTTGCCTAGTCATAGCAGCTCCTAGTACTAGTTGTGTGTGTGTGCCACAATACGGGTCAATGCCTAACACTTTTACATTGTATATACAAGTATATACATACATGCGTGATGTGTACTGACGCCAAACGAATATACCTTTATAAAATGTGTGCGCTTCGGCTTACCTTAAAAGTGGACCCAACCTTTTAGACCCCACCAGACAGGAACTACCTTATGCAGGACCCACACCGGAGTGTGTGTGGTCGTTGAATACAGTATTACATATAGATATAAAAAAGAAAGGCAGGAGCAGGGGCAGAAACAAAAGCGTAAAAGGGGTGCTTTGCCTACATAAGGGCAAATAACAACTTAGGAAACCAATATACTTTAATTTCCATTCCTATTACGACTGGATTTTGTAGGTTTTTGGGAGGGAGAGAGAGGGAGAGAGAGACACGTTTAAGAAATTATGAACTCATTTCTTTTCAACACTAAATAAGAAAATAGGGCAAAAATCACATGGAAGAAGAGCTGTCTGCTCCGTTACGCCCTCCTTCCTATTGCTTTTAATTTTGTAGGTTAAGATTTATACGCTCTCTCTCTCTGTATCTCTCACTCTCTCTATTTCTCTCGCTTTGCTTTCGACTCTCTGTCTCTCTCTCTCTCTTCATTTGTTTCTTTTTTTTACCATAAGATTTGAGATTGTAGTTATGGCCCGTGAAGTGTAATTGAGGTGAATTAAGAGGTTTTACTATCTGGGTAATCCTTATTTTGCTGGTGATTTTGTGGGAGAGAGAGGGAGATGGAGGAGAGTGTGTTGTGCCAGTGGAGCGTTGTCAGATCTCTGCTTGCGATTATTCAATGGTGGGCTTTCAATGTTACCGTGATTGTTATGAACAAGTGGATCTTTCAGGTCTGTTCTGTTCCTATGCTTGTTCTCATTTGCTAAGAATTTATTCGTTATGGTTTTTGCTTAAATCTGTGTTGTCTTGATTCTCAAAGATGTTTGTTTTATTGTTTAGCTGAAAATTTTTGGCTAACTGGTAATTGTTTTCAGATCTTGGTTGACGGGGTGCCTAATTTTGTGTTTTTGCCGATGACTTGTTGACTCTTGTTTCACGATTTGCCTAATTTTGATATTTTTGATCTTCGAATATGTGATTTTGCTCTTCATAGATTTCGGGGGTTAATGTACTCTATTTTATTTATTGCTGGAGATATATTATTGTTACTCATTTTACTGACTGATTTGAATAACCTTATGTGCTTGACTTGTAAGTTGTAACCAGGAAAGGAAATTTTGGCTTCAGCTTGTTGTTCAAATATTCTTGTTTCCAACTTTTTGGGTGATATAGTTACTCTTATGACATGTGCGAACCAATAAGCTAGGAATAATGCTGTTCACCAACCAAGGCCCAAAAGCTACCGCGTGGATTTGCCGTATAGATATAAACTTCTTAGTGATGCCTTATTCCGGGATTAAAAACCTTAATCCTACATATTGAAAAAAATCCTGCTGCTACAATTGTTGATTGTTGTTTCTGTTCTAACCGTGACTTGAACTGGGGTTCAAATTTTGGTTTCTGTTTTTTTATCACGCGGTTATGCTCAACAGATGTAGGACATATTGTGATTAACAGAGTACAATCTCCTGCCATATTGTGACACTGTTTGCAAGTTTGTTCAATATAAGTTATGAGGTTGGTCTATGTTGACCAGAGGGGAAGAAAGAGTGGAGAAAAAGTTGCAGTCAACTATTGTTATTTTCTCTGTTAACCTTGTCTGCCCTTCAGATTCTCCTCCTTGGGGAGGGTGAAAGGATTGAAATATAAACAGAATTTTGAGAATGCTTATTTTGGATGTTCTTAGGAAGTGTATATCCGTGGAGATATCTATGCAAGCTTACATATTCTGCAACATACTTATTGGTTATGTTTAAAGTCCAGAATGGCGTTATTTTTGCTTTGTCGGTCATTTTGTTTTGTCCTTGCCTTGTATTTTGGACTAGTGACTTGCTGTCAAGTTTAACTGTTTACTCACTGACTGTTGCTTCAGATAGGGATGGCAGTGGCTCAGGATCGAACTCCCTAAAGCTCAAGCCTGTGCCCCAAAAAAATTGGCAGGCGTGACTTGAGCCCTTTTGGGTTTTGGGCATACCCAGAAAGCCCAAACCCGCTTGCTAGACTGGATTTTTGGATGTTTGGCCATGAACACGGCTCATAGCTCTGTGTGTGTGTGTGTATGTATTTATGTATATGTATTGGATACTTCAGGCCAAAGGGTACCTGAAGCCTGATCTGAGCCTGATTTTTTTACAGGCCAGGTCTGGGCCTTTTTGTTGTCAGCCCTAGTTTCAGTAACTCTTTTGTATCTGCAAGAAGTATCTGATTTGATTTCATGGTCATCTTTTTTACTGTGAATCTGCAATGTTTTCATTGTGCAGAAATGTGATTTCAAGTTTCCACTATCAGTCTCCTGTGTTCACTTTATATGCTCATCCATTGGAGCATATATTGTGATCAAGGTTTTGAAGATGAAACCATTGATAGTGGTTGACCCTGAGGATCGATGGAGAAGGATATTTCCGATGTCATTTGTGTTCTGTATCAACATAGTGTTGGGGAATGTCAGTTTACGTTACATTCCTGTCTCTTTTATGCAAACAATAAAGTCTTTCACTCCTGCTACTACAGGTCAGGCTCATTTGCCTTAAGCATTAGCTATTATCTGATCATAGGTTTTGGTATTTTTCATGTTTTCTTAGCACTTGCATCTTGTTTCCAATGGATTGTTGCAGTTGTTTTACAGTGGATGGTTTGGAGAAAATACTTTGATTGGAGAATTTGGGCTTCATTAATACCTATTGTTGGAGGAATACTCCTCACATCTGTCACTGAGCTTAGTTTTAACATGCTTGGATTTTGTGCCGCCATGTTTGGATGTTTGGCTACTTCTACAAAGACTATCCTGGCAGAATCTCTCCTTCATGGTTACAAGTTTGACAGGTACGTGAATTGCTCCTAGTAAATTTTCTTCCTTCTCTTCTATGACTCCTTTGCCTTTGGGTGTACTACTTTATGATTAATCCATTAATTTCAAGTGTCGTGATTATAATGAGTCTATCTAAAATACTTCAATTTCGACAAGTTATTTCTTTGGAGTAAAAAAAACTCTCTTTATGTTCATTCGTTTGGAAGAGATCATGCAGAATGACTGTTGGGTTGAGTTTGTTAAGAATTTAGTATCAAATAGAATGGAATAAAAAATGTTGGGAGCATTACCTTGTAGCGACATATTAGAGTGAAAGGAATGTGTCCTGGCAAGGATTTTGGGAGTTTGCCATTTCACTTTTCCTATTCCTTGAGGTGCGTGAACTTGCAGTAAAGGACTGTTGAATGAAATCTTGAAAGTTACAGCTTGATAATGAGTTTTTTAAATTAATTTAAGTTGTGGGTCCTGGCCTATTACTTGCACGATAGATGTCCTTGAAGCTTCTAAATCATCCTTTAAATTAACGTATAATTTGGTTATCTTGTGGATGTGGGCCAATCTGAAATGTGTGAATGATTGTTTCCTCCACTATATGCTATTTCGGTGCCATATAATCTAAAGAAATGGACACACTGGATTACCAAATGCTTTACTTGCTGTCATATTTGCATGTTGTATTACCAAATCCTTTTCTATTTGCTGGTGCATCCTTGGTGAACTTGCACATGATGTACTTCATTGTTGCTCAATTGCCCAAATTCATAGAAAAAGTTTCCCCGTGTGATGTTTCTATGCAGTCGTAGGTTTTGTGTTAACAAAATTTTTAGTAAATTTTCTTCATCTTCTGTTGTGGCTTTGCTCACATATGCATGTGAAGTTTTTGTATGATTTATGTGAGATCTAAACTGATAATTCTTCTTTCCTTCGTATTGATTTTATCTTTTCTAGTATAAACACGGTGTATTACATGGCGCCTTTTGCAACTATGATTCTTGGAGTGCCGGCCATACTTCTGGAAGGAAGTGGAATTATAGACTGGTTCTACTCCCACCAGTCTGTATTGTCTTCCCTCGTAATCATTTTCACCTCTGGAGTGCTGGCCTTCTGTCTCAACTTTTCCATCTTCTATGTGATTCATTCAACAACTGCAGTGACTTTCAATGTTGCCGGAAACCTCAAGGTAAGAACGATAGAATATGTTTATTGCTTCTAGAATTTGTAAGTTATTTTAACTTCATTGTGTATATGCTTTTCATCTATCTACAGGTTGCAGTTGCCGTCTTAGTTTCATGGTCAATTTTCCGGAACCCAATCTCGGCAATGAACGCTGTCGGATGTGCCATCACTCTTGTAGGATGTACATTTTATGGGTACGTGAGGCACAAACTTTCGCAGCAGCAACCAACTCCTGGAACTCCCTTAACGCCCAGGACTCCAAAGAACCGAATTGAATTACTATCCCTTGTAAATGATAAACTAGATGACAAGGTCTAATGGAGTGGAGACGTGTGAAGTCCTTGGCGTTTTACATAGGGTGTTCATACGACTATAAAAGATTTGATGTTGGAGAAAGATTAACTAAACCCGCTTTTGTTGTGCGAGTATCTATTAGATTTATGGCTCATAAACAATGTACCTTTTTGGTTTGCTCAGAAATAGAAAAAGAGAGAGAATCTAGTTCATTGGTTCTCACCTACACTTGAAAAGTTCTAAAGGAATTGCCACTCGGTAGTACCCTTTATCTATAAGGTAGGTTTTATAGGAAATGGCATTGAAGAATTGCTTAACCAAGAAGAAGATGGGCATTCAAGAGCATTAATGTTAGACACGGAATTGTGAGGTGAAAAGTGAAACCTTCATTGTTCATTGAGCGGCTAAACTACGTGAGCGTATTTAACCCTTCATTAATTCAAGTCCTTTAATTTTTGACATAGCATGTGGACCACCTCGCTATTCGTTTTGAATGTGGTCCAGATCAGAGAATGCAAGAATTTAAAACACCCTGAAACGGATCACACAACCAACCCCAGTTTAATTGAGATGTTTTAGTTAGTTCTTTTATCGTCTGAAGGTTAGTACTTTAGGGCTTTATATGACTCAAGCGTGCAAATTATTGACTGCAATTCTGATAAGTTTTTCACGTTACTGTAGTCTACAGCTAACGAGTGGTAGAAACAGAACGGGAACTTGTTGCTTAATACAATCGTTAACTTGTTCATATATTCAAGTCAATTGCCACCTAAGCCAGGTTTATGGAAAGCTCGAGTCTTCCAAACTACTAATCATTATACCATCTACAATAATCTTACATGTGATTCTCTTGATTAACAAGATTATGAGAGTGAAACAGAGAGCGAGAGAGGTTCATGTTCACATACCATAGCTATAGAGGGGGTAGAATGGAAAGTCTAGTTAATAGTCATGGAGATTGAGGCTACCAGGTCCAGAAGCCAAAGCTAAGCCAATAGCCAGAAGTTCTTCTGCCATCTAGTGTTGATGAGGTACCCACCAACCCCTTTGCTCTGTTTCCTTACTCCGATGGTTAGGCAATCCACGTTGTCTATGCACTGCGCCACGAACTCTTCACTGCTGCTACTCCCACAGAAGCTGCAAAGTAACCCAAACCCATTAGAATGACAAGAGTAGTATATCAAAGACCAGAGTGGAGTTGAACCCCACCAGTTCACAAGCGGGGAGGGCCTTTTCTGACCCAGTACTAACACGGACACCTCTAGCTTTTTCACTTGATTAATCACAGTCGCTAGCTTTGGCCCTTGGATCACAAGTGCTTCCACTTCCACCTGAAATATTCCGTCACATGAAGCACAAGGAGTAAATATGCTCTGTCTGTCTAAGATGGGAACGATTACTCAAGGAAAATATAAGAGAAAACAATAAGATGGTTAATGCAGAAAGAACTACAAACCCATCTGGGACCTGCTTTTCTTTTCTTAGTCCATTGATCTCGCAACCAGAAAGCTAAAAGATTTTAAAATATAAACTTCAGTTAAGCATGAACAATCATACCTCAGGCCTTGACGCCTTGCAAAGTGAACCAAGAGTCCTGGCAAGATAAGGAGAACAAGAATCAGGACCGGAAAGCCCTTCACTGCCGTTGGGACAATGAGGAATGATGTGAAGCAGAGTAAGCAAGTCACCCTTGTTGGTAACATGAGTTAAAGCCCACATCATTGCATGCTTGGAATGTGAGGTTTCATCCACCGCCACCATCACTCTCTTTCTCGTAACCAACCCACCATTGTCATTACCATACATGTTCAGCCCTTCCATTTGCTTCAAGTTCCTCTTGCTCAAACTATCACCACCACGTTCAACAGTGCAGGAGTACTTGTTGGTAGAGTTACTACTAACCCACGTCCTAGATGTTGATCTCCAACCCTCTCCCCCACTGAGCTGCCTCAACAATGACCCAGAAGACCCTTTCATTTTCTCTCACTCAACGTGTCTTTATAGGGAAAAAAACAAAAAACTAACACAGCAAAACTTTGAAACGAACAGGTACAGCAAGCTATCACTCATAAAGATAGACA
Organism: Erythroxylum orinocense; assembly: GCA_025531955.1. NCBI lineage: Eukaryota > Viridiplantae > Streptophyta > Magnoliopsida > Malpighiales > Erythroxylaceae > Erythroxylum > Erythroxylum orinocense. The sequence goes on along the minus strand of JANZLX010000002.1, from coordinate 6,600,042 downwards.
GTGGATAGAAAGGGACACTCAACGAGAAGACAATAATAGCTTGGTTGAAATACAGAGAGATGTATACTTAAGTTTTAGCACTTAGTTACCAAGAAAATGAAGAACAGAAAAAGAAAACTGCATTGTCAGAAGAGGGAGAAAAAAAATAGTAGCATGAATGGAAAGGGTTAGACGTGATGATGTTAAGATGGGATTCTTCTCTCTTTTGTGCAGGTTAAAGTCACGGGTGATTTCTGGTTCGATGTGGCTTAACATTAGAGAAAGTGACATAAAACAAATGATATGGTCAGTGCTCCGATGATGAAAGAGATCTAGATTCTCTGTCCTGCACATCTATATCAGGCATCAAGTTAAAAGTTTTCTTTTTTCTTTTTATCTAAAGAACAAAAAAAACATAGATCGCCCATACTTCATTGTTACGTATATTTCATAGTAACAGATCTGTTGTTTCTAAATTACTGGAGCCGCAGGTCTTTTAACATTTTATTCATTCAACTGGTTGTATTTTTTTATTATTATTACCAAGGGTAAATCAGGAAAAAAAAAACAAAAACCCAAAAAAAAAAACTTTAATTAGTGCAGATTTTGCAATACAAAGCTCCTTGTTTTTTCGGTAGATGAGATTCTGGACAAAATTCGAGGGCTCTTGGAATATATGTAGTCCTAAGCGGATACAACTGCGAGAAAGATCAGACTATTTGTTTAATGGTTCCCTTTTGTATATATATACATATACTGAAGTTGCACCTCTCATGCTTAGTGAATTAGCCCACAAATATTTACCACTAAAAAATTATCTTCAGTTGAAACTATATTGGAAGATGAAAGAATTTTTTTTTGATGGAAGGAGAAACAGATTACATCACAATACGGGAAAAACAAATTCCCGAAAGATCCACTGCGAGGATTAGGTGGCACCCTATGGGTGTAGAATAAAAAAAATGACACCAACATCAAAATGACTGGTATAGTGAGCAAGTCAGTCAGCATTTCTGTTACCCTCTTGATATGTATGTTGGTGAACAATAGTCCAGTTTCTAATGAACAGCTCTTTAATGCCCCAGACAATAGGATTGAGGTGTTGGGCTTGATGATCCGGGGAATAAAAGATGTCAATCACCATGGTCGAATCCACCTTAAGCTCGATTCGGCGGTACCCCAAACGCCACGCTAAAGTCAGTCCAGTATAGGCACCTCATAGCTCTACTGTGAGAGGAGTGCACCAACCAATGTTTTGGGAGAATCCTCCCTGCCAGTTGCCGTCACAATCGCGAAGTAGGCCACCTGCAGTTGTTGTAGCCGAAGACCGTGTACTCGCGCCATCAGTGCTTAATTTGATCCAGCCTATGGGAGGTGGGGCCCAGTCAATGAGGATTTCCTGCTGCATACGCAGATCGGCAGTCGTCGCCCTGCTGCGCCACAAGCCTGAGTGGAGGACTAGACCTGCATAAGATAAAATATGAAAAATGGGTGAGTAAGGCCAAGAGAACTGAGCATCGAAGAGGAACAAATTTCTCCAATGCCATAGAAACCAGCATGTGATGCCAAATAGGAGTGACCAGTTGTGGCCTAGAACCCTGCGGTGAAGGTGGATGTTTTGATGGAGCCACTCCCTCATAGACAACCTGTAAAAGTTTTGGGGAATCGATTGAGGAGGGAAGCTATTCTACACATGCTGAACGTGAGCGCAGTCGCGGATGACATGTAAAGAGGACTCATCTAACGAGCAATGAGAGCAAGCGTCGTCGCACTCATTCCTGATTAGTCAGTAATTGCTCCTTTGCAAGAAGCTAAAGAAAGGCCCGAATGTGTTGGGGTTCTTGCCAATGCCATATGCCTTTCCAGGTCTTATGGGCCGAATCATCTGCAGTATCCATGATCATATGATAAGTGGAAGCAACGGTGAACTTGTCGTTGTCAGAGGGCCCCTAGATCAGAGTATCTGGCCCTAGGAAGGGTTTTGGGAGAAATGTCCCAGCGATTAAACGACAAATCGATTACGGAAGAGAGGTGTGGAGCGAGTCCCACTTCTAATTGCCTTAAGGATCCACGAGGTCTCGGATGCGGACAGAGAGCAAGGAATCCGGGATGGGAAGAAGAGCGTGAGAATGGAGGGGTCCAATCCCACTCAGCCACGAATCAGATCAGAACCGAGTCCGGGCCCCATCCCTGATTCTCCATTTCATACCTTGCGTGACCAGGTGCCAGGTGGCCGTGATACCCCGCCATATCGCGGATCCCCCGGTGGCATCCAAGGAGGTGGGGAGGTTGCCACCATCAAAGTTGTACTTCGCAGAAATAACCCAAACCTATAAAGCGGTCAGGTTAGTGATCAGAGTCCAACCTAGCTTTGCTAAGAGAGCATCATTAGTGGCTCGAAGGTTACGAATCCTTAGACCCCCCAGCAATTTGGGTTGGCAAACCTCCTCCCATTTGATAAGGTGGGTCTTCGCAAGATCATTAGCAGATCCCTAAAGAAACTAGCGCATCAATTTCTCGATCTCATCACACAGGCGGTAGGGTAATCGAACCGTCTGTATGGTATAATTAGGGAGAGCTCCAACGACGGAATGAACCAACGTAGTCCGGCCTGCCAAAGACAGAAGGTTGGCAGTCTATCCAGACAATCGTTGTTGGACCCTATCAAGAATGTGTTGATAGGTCTGTCGGTTAATTCACCCATGCAGAAGTGTCACTCCTAGGTAACAACCAAGGTTTGTTGTCTGTTGAAACCCCAGGGCTCGGCTTAAGCTCTGTGCCATGGAAGGAGGTGTGCTGCGGGAAAAGAAGCATCGAGACTTGTCATGGTTGGCTCGGTGGTCGAAAGCGGCACAAAAGTCACGTAAAATTGTCCGAATGATCGACACCTGGTCCAAAGAGGCTTCGGAGAAGAGAATGAGGTCACCCACAAAAAACAGATGTGATAGAGGTGGTCCATTTCGGCTCAGTTTAATGGGCTGCCAGCGCCCCTGAGTCACTGCTTGTGTGATTGTGTCCCCTAATCTCTCCATGCAGAGCACGAACAGATACAAGGAGATCGGATCGCCCTGTCGAATGCCTCGAGAATGACGGTAGGCGGGGCTCAGGTCGCCCTACCAGTTGACTTGAAAGGACACACTGGTAATGCACTTCATGATTAGGTTTATCAGAGAATTCAGAAGACCAACATCAAAAAGAGTTTCCTGGATGAAATCCCAGGATAATCGATTGTAAGCTTTTTTCAAGTCTTAATTACCTCTAGTGAATCCACTTCAACAAAAATTCGTCTAAAAGCAAGCTTCTATATTAGAATAAGGCTCGAATGAACTCTCCATAGTTTGGCAACTAAAGGCGAGTCCCTACGAAATACCAATGTACTATAAGAAACCACCATATTACTGCTCATGACAATCCCTAATTAATACACGGTTAACTGCTCCATCTGTATTTAGACACAACTAGTACAACACTTTAAGAACAACAAATTTGTTTTCTTATTTCATACAACCTAAGTGTTACGACTTACGATACATGCGTTTTGCTTATCTTTTTCATAAAAAAATTAAAAGAAAAAGGTTTTTCAAATGTCTTGCAATTTGCATATCTTATCCATATTGTTCTGACTGTACTTAAATTTGAGTCTATATTAGGGGTATAAGGAAGATTAGCTGTCTAAAAGTATTCAATCTATTGATTGATATGAGATGAATGTTGCTCGTTAAATTTAAATAACTACAAAGAAATCAAGAGTACTGAATATATTTTTAATGACTGAAAAAGTAGGAGGGGAAACTTGAAGGTGGGAAATGAAATGTCAGAGCAAGACAGAGTGGGGTCTCGTAAATTGTGGTGTAAGAGTCGACGTCAGTTTGGATGTACTGCCAAATAATTGCTCCCCGGCTACCACGCTGATCCCTCCCCCCCCTCCTTTTTTGTTTAAACAGTACTTGTAGTCTGTTTAAGGTAAATGGAATACAAGTATATATTAGCTTACTGCCACTATTAATATTAATTGGAAGCTAATCAATATTTGATTCAAATGCTTTTGTCGGTAATACAGATTGAGAAGGTGTCACATGCACATGTCACATCCGTCCAAGTAGTAGGATTAACATATATCTTATTATTATTATTTTGCTGGGCATTGGAAATAAATGTAATCATTTACCTCTACGTTATCTCCTGACCTTTTTAATGGGTGCTTGGGAAGTTGTGCAATTGAAAAGAACCCAAATTGAACGTTCAATGAGACACATACAGACGAATTAGTGTTCAGCATGGAGTATGGAGCTTTCCTTCGCATCTCGTGAATAGTGAGGCTCGGGCTCGATTTCAGTATAACGCAGTGGTTCGAGAGATTAGCTGACTTTGGTCGGTAGCCAACTTTTTTTTTAATTTTTCATGCCCATATTTCAAGAGACCTTGTCTTTAGCAATTAGCAGTGAAAGTTTGCTACAAATCCCTGTTGTCCATAGAAAACACGACCCCTATTACATGCATGTTTCTTTCAATTTAAATTCCCATACTTAAACTTAGTGCCCCTCTCTGGCTCCGGTCAGGTAAATAATAATGAGAAGTGGAGAATTTTCCCGGTGCCTACTGCGCTTTGAACTGTTACGTCCCATCAAGTAAGAAGGTGGTGTTCAGTTTGTTGCTAACAATGGATAAGCAAAGTGCAGTAAAACGCAGCAAAGTTGAGAATTTGACCATCTACACATGAATTGCAGCGTTGAAGCAAGATAAACGTACGATGCAATAACTGTTTCTACGAAACCAATAAACTACCAAGTTCATTGCCAACTGCTCTCATGAAAAAGAAATGAAAAACACTTGGGGCCTACCTTTCCTCGGCAAATTAGCCTTCCTGCCCTGAATCTGAGTTGTCCCACACAGCCTGAAACAAGACAAACTTCATCCTTAGGATCTTCTTGCTGTCGTTAGATGACCAATCGGCTCTCACGCAATTAACCTAAAGCCCAAGTGTTCATGTGTGGGCTCCTAAAACAAGTGCACGATAATATTATCCAGTCGAGTTATGGTTTCCCGCCCTTTGATCATGGGCTCGTTCGTTTCAGACCTTTTTTGGGTACTTTTATTTTTAAATTCTTACACTGCGATACAATTTATAAAACTACAATATCATCAAAACATCATGAATTCAGACAGAAATAGAAAAGGTAAGACAAATAATGACGAAACATAATAAAGCCTTACTACAAATACATTATACACAGTTGCTTGTGATTATCTTGGACAGTAGTGTTCTGAAATTCGGACCGATCATTGAATTGATGGCCTTATTGATTATTGGTTTGACCGGTTCAACCATCGGTCGAACCGGTGTGACGTAATAATTATATAATAATTATATTTAATTATATATAATATTTAAAAATACAAAATACAAAAATAAAAAATAAAAAAAATTGTTTGACCGGTCAGACCGATTCGACCGGTCAATAGACCGGTTCAGACTGGGTCAATTTATAGCCGATTTTGAAGGATAAACCGGACCGGACCACCGACCGGTCACCGATCGGACCGGCCGATCCGGTCCGGGTTTAAAAACAGAGTTGGACAGGCAGTTGGGTTTTCAAAATTCGAATATCTTAAAATTATAATTAGAATTAGATGAGCTTATAAGTTTCGTGAAAATCGACTGGATTAGAACAAGTTCGCAACTAAATAGGACTGAATAAACAGTAATAAGCACACAGGTTTTACGTAGAAAACTCCCAAATTAGGGTAAAAACTATGGGCAATGATAAAAGAATTTTACTACTGAGAAAAACTAGAGAATTACAAGAAAAAACTAGAATAAAAAATACACAAGATATTTTTTCTCTCTTTTTATTTCTTTTTTCTCTCACCTCGCCTTACATCTCTCTTCTCTGCTTATTGTTGTGTATTTCTTCATGCTACTCCTGCCTTTTTATAGGCAGGAGAGCCTTTGTCTTTGCTAAGCATGCCTTTAGCTTTACTAGGCATGGTAGGTACCGAATTTGATGCCTACCAACCACAATTATCGAGAATTCTATCACTTGAAGATTTGATTGATAATCAATCATATCTTGACACCATTCTTTTCTACCTTGTCACTTTATGTTGCTTACGTTTCTGTCAGGCCATATGAGGATCGATGTAGCGCCCCCTCATTGTAAGGTACACATCGGGAAACCCGAAGGTCGCTCCGATGAGTATCCCACAATAAAGGTGCACCACCATAACAGTTCTACTAAAATCCACATGGCATCGCAATAATTAAAACCACAACATAATACAATATCAGCAACCAATAAATTTTAAAACCATAAAACCAATCTGATACAGTCATCCAATCAGAATAGACAAGTCTATCAGTCCCCTAACAAAACCAAAAAGGAAACTGATACAAGTATCTATCCTAAGTCATCCCAAAAAAATCCAATCCAGCTGACCGACCTGTGAGCCATCACTTCTCCTGCCAGCACGCTCGCACGGTAGGAAAA